>WKFP01015079.1:444085-606292 GCA_011057875.1 Pterocles orientalis
AATTAAGGCAATTGACACTCAAATAGGCTGGAACTCCTTGCAGCCTCAAGGAGTTGCAACAAAGGATAAAAAAAACCCAAAAAACAAAAAAACAAAAAACCCAAAAACACAATGCTTGCCTTTTGGTATATTCTTGCTTTCTTGAGATACTCTGCACTCCAACATGATGCTACCATGGCATTCCTGAAAAAGCCAGAAAAAATTCTGTATAGGTTTCAGTGCCAAGACAAGCTACAAAACTGGAAAATATACTCTTTGGCTTATCCAAATGACAAGCAGGGAATGTCAGAAGATACTTGTTCCAAGGGACGTCACTTGAAAAATTCACACAGAAAAATTACGTTGAATTGAGTTTTTACAATAAGTATTAAACCATTTAAAAGCTTACAGCTGCAGAATCTGTTCAGAGGCACCATCAGGTGTTTGGAAATTGTTAAGAGCAGTTGTGCAACAGGGAAAACAAAAATTTTAAACACTTGTAGCACCTCAAACACAAAATCTGACAAAGTTTCAGTATTATCAAATAGGTCTGCTCAACTGAGATCACTTCCAGAGAGCACACCACTTCAGAATATAGATAACAGATCTAAATACATCAAAGGAAAATATTATTTGTAATAAATTTCCAAAAAACAAATACAAAACAAATTTCCAAGGTGTATATTCTAGCTAAGGTTTATTTTCTACAGCAGCAAAACAGATGTCAGCCACACAGTTGAGTCAAAACAAGATCTGGAGAGACCACTGGTAAAGGTAGACTGGTTCCTGCTGCCTGCTCACCGCTCCTAAAAATATAAAGTGTTCTAATGTTGAAGGCACAGAGAAGGAAAAACGCGCCTGGGCCACCTCCAGGCTCTCCTTTTGCCGTGGAGCAACACATGGTTTAGTGGGTTTGGTGATGGTGGGTTGACGGTTGGACTTGATGATCCTCAATGTCTTTTCCAGCCTTCATGATTCTATGAAAGTACGCCAGGCGCCATGCACAGCTTTCACCACAGAACCACCAGCTCCCAACAGTTGATTCTTATCATCTTGCCAGTTCATCCTGCCCTTATTTCCAAGGTGATAGAAATAGCAGCATGAGGATACTAGGAGAAATGACCTTCACAGCAATACAGAGAGAGACAGCACTGGGGAAGGGTGGTCCTGGGTCAGCAGCATCCCACGGGTGACAAGGACGGCAAGAGTCTCAGCCATTCACTACATTAAATTGCTATCTTTCATGCTAGAGGAAGGCCTAAATCCCCACAGCATTTTGCTGATCAAGAGAGGAGTTTTAAACCAGCACAAGTGTCCCCTTTCCTGAGGATAAGCTGGTCTATTATGCTTCAAAACCATCATGCTTCGTCACCCTGGGGTCGGATGACATCTAATGAATTGTGGTAGACTCACACCAAGCTCCAGCGCAGGTCTCTGAGAGGCACATTTACCGGCAACTGTTTTGGGGAAGGCATACTACATTACACACTTCAGTAAGAAAAAACACCTTTTTTTTTTTTCCATTTGGCACACTACAGACTTGGGAGGGTAAGAAATTTGGCCAAGAAAGAGGTCATATGGCCAAGCAAACTAAGCTTTAGAGAAAGAGAAAAGCAAACACCCACCTGCCATTTTCCAGACAGGACTGAGTGACTGCTTAATATGTTGCAGAAGATGCTTTTGTAAGCAGCAAATAGCTTTCTATTCAGCTGCACTAGATTTTCAGCTTTCCTTGGCTTTGGACGGCTGCTTTTCCTCTAGTCTTGAGTGTGTGGGCCACTGCTCTCATCTTAACCTGTTAGCATATGTGCAGTCAGACGACAGACATCAGCAAGACATTAACCAACTCGAAAGCCATCCACAAACCATCTCACCTTGCTGCTGCAACTTGAGGCACATCACACTCAAATCCACAACCAAACAAACAACTGTTAGGTAACATCTCCTTCTCCTTACTCGTACTGAGTGAGAATTAAGCACACTGCTGCACTGCATGAAATTCAGATGTCACGTTTATTGAGCAGCCAGAATTCTTAGCCCTGAACAGGCTAAACAGCATTGCTTGTTCACTCTTTTCTCCAGATCATCTCTAACAAACTTCAAAACACACAAGAGCACATTAAAAACAAAGCAACTTTTTGCCAACTCAAATTCCTTGCCAGAGGCTCTCTGCTCCTGGCAACACCTCCCCCAGTCCTGCTTTGGACCAGCTGCCTGGGAGGTTTCTTCACTGCTTTTAGTTTAGTAACTCGGAATGGACTTTGTCAGCATTTGCAGTAGTCCACACAAAGGCAGTGCTTTAAGTCCCCACCGGCTTGCTCTGCTTTAATCGCCTCCAGCAAGGGATCTTCAGAAAGACCCTACCTCAGGTGTCAGACCTCTCAGAGATGATAGCAGTTGGTCTCCACCAGTAAAGCCGTGAAGGACTACTGAAACTGCTTCCTGCGTTGCATGTTGCATTTAATCTGTTACTTGTGTGTCCTTTCTTTACGCCAAGTTTCTCTCTCCTCTTGAAGTGTTCCTGTAGAGTAGCTTCCCTGCTGGCAGACAAGCACTCTCTGAAATCAGTTATATATTAGCCTGAACTTTATACCTGGAGTTGGGAAATGCAAAGGTTTATAAACGTGCACTGAGCAGATATAATCTCATTAAAGAGAGACGATTGCTCAGTCCCTGGCTTTGCAGGAACAACACATTTGAAGGTAGACTCAGACCAAAAGAAAAAATATTAACTGATCCAGAGAATTATGTCTTTGACCTGAAAACAGGCGACTAGAGCAACAGATACAGCTTCACGGCTTTTCTCTGGATGCCTTACTGAGACAACAAAATGTTACACGCACTGCTGGGAATTAATTTATTTCATCATTCAGAAACGCTCACTAGAAACTGGAACAGCAGGGCCTGCTTAGCAAGCACTCTCATTTACTAGATGAGATCTTGCAGATATACAGAAAATGGTTTGGTTTGCCTTAATTTTGCCACCCCTGCCAGGTTGTTATACCACTAAGAACTCCAGATGAAGTCCCAGTCAGGGCACTACTAGCTGTCTTATGCCATGGCAAAATCAATCTCACTTGAATGTAGTCTCGTATTAAAGGCTTACACCCTTGCTGCACTATAAGGAGAAACAGCTAGTGGAGATTTTAGAGCAATAATATATTTTCAGCCTTCTTCCCTCAAACAGATTTCGTCTGTTATATTTTGTATATGGGCCAGGATCTGCAGCTTCTGCTTTGAGCTCCTCATCCATAGCACACTTACATAAGAAGGAAAACAAGGTCTACAGTAGCAAACTAAAAGCTGCAGGGAAGTCACTTGTCACTGGTGCTTGTCTGGACATCCACAGCTAGTGGCTCACTTAGCAGGGTAAATGTCTGCGTCTTACTACCACTGAAGTTTTGCTCACATCTTAACCAATTAGATGAGCTTCGTTCATATCTGAGATAGTCAGATTTATCAACCGAAGTAGTCCAAGTGAAGATTCAGCCTGCCCCTCTGTAAAAAGGTATCAATCTTTAAAAATGTTTCAGACTGTTTGGGAATGCTAATATTTCTAAAATTGAATAATATAAATGCTAATTATTACCACCACTCTTAGCCACCGGGCAGTATTAGCCACTTCCAGTTAGAGACCGCTGTGCTGAAAAGGCTGCCATCAGCCGTGCAAAGTCCAGCAGCGCCTGGTCACCACTAGCATCCCTCAGGGATCAATACTGGGGCCAACACTGTTTAATGTTCTTACTAGACACAGGGCAAAAACACACCTCAGCCAGCCTGGTGTCCTCTGCAGATGTGGGGAGGGGGTGGCCACCATGGCAGGCAGGGCTGTAGCTAGAGAGAGAGCTGGAGAAACAGGCTGCCAGGGACCTTGTGAAGTCAGGAACAGCAAGCACAAACCCAGTGCTTGGGATGCAGAAGCCCCATGCAGCAGGAAAGGCTGGGGCTGAATGAAAAACAGCTTTTGCAGAAAAGGATGTTTGGGCTTTGGTGGGGAAAAAAGGTTGGCGATGAGCCAGCAGCATGCCCTTGCAGCTGAGGCGGCCAACTGCATCCTGGGCTGCTGGAGGAAGGCTGGAGCCAGCAGCACGAGGGGAATGATTATCCTCCTCCACCTGGCACCTGAGAGAATGCACCTGGCTTCAGCTCTCCATCCTCAGTTTCACAGCCAGCAAAGCGCATTCGAGGTGGTCGGGGCCCTGGAGCACCTAACACGCAGAGCGGCTGCGAGAAGCAGGCTGGCTCAGCCACAGGGCTCTACCGCTGCTGTCTTCAGCTTTCTAAAGGCAGGGGACAGAGAAGTCAGAGCACAGAAAAGTCAGAGCCAGACTCTTCTTAAGGTGTGACAGTGAGAGGCATCTGCTGCTATGTGGGAAATCCTGTTTAGAAAAGATGAGAAAAATTTCACATTGAAGGCACTCGACCACTGGACCAGGTGTCCAGCAAAGTCATCAAATCCTTCCCCAGATACAAAATTCATCCGAGCAGGGCCCTCAGTGACCAGATCTAGTCAGCCCCGCTTCGAGCTGCAAGGCAGGTGGCATTACTCTGTGACCCTATTTAGATTATTGCCTTCGAACCAGCAGCATCTGAAGCTTATTCCAAACATGAGTCTTGACTTACACAACTGCCTTCTTGTAGCTAAGCTGCTTCAAAATTCAAACTTGGGCTGCTGGGCAAGCAGCACAATGGACCGATACTTGGATGTTTAAAGGAGGAGTCCAGAGTACTACGGAAAAACCTGATGCGACAATATTTTTCTACGAAACAAGAGCAGATCAATGAGAACTAGTAGAGAACCCGACAAGATGACAGCAACACTGAGAAGCTGAAACAACTGACACTGCAGAGAAATACAAGAAGCTGCAGAGCCAAACAGCCTACGAGATGTGGATAAAAGCCCCACTTTGCACAAAGTAAAAATAGCTGGAGAGAAGGACTGAATGGCTAAGTGTACTGGTAAAAATACAAGTTCTCATGATAAATATCAACTTAATGAAGAATATTCTGGAAAATTAAAGCAAAGGGATGCTCTGCAGGGAAATTTTAGGCTTATGTCCTGTTAATAAGTACTGAGGTCTAGGTATTAGGAGGAGGACAGCTCAAATATTTTGGAATATTGTGATACTACCAATGAACTGATAAATCAATGATGAAGCATCCCACTTCCAATGAACCACAGAATATCTCAAGTTGGAAGGAACCGATAAGGATCATTGAGTCCAACTCCTGCTCCTAAAACTAAACCATATGACTAAGAGCATCGTCCATATGCTCCTGGAACTCTGACAGGCTTGGTGCTGTGACCACTTCCCTGGGGAGCCTGTTCCAGTGACCAACTGTGCTCTCAGTGAAGAACCTTTTCCTAACGTCCAATCTGACCTTCCCCTGCTGCAGCTTCATTTCATTTCGTATTGCTGGTCCTACCTGGTGTCCCATCACTGTCACCAGAGAGATCAGCACCTCCTCCTCCGCTGCCCCCCTCGAGGAAGCTGTAGACTGCAATGAGGTCACCCCTCAACACTCTCTTCTCCAAGCTGAACAAACCAAGTGACCTCAGCTGCTCCTTGCCCTTGATGCCTTTCACCATCTGGGTCACCCTCCTCTGGCACAGTCTAGTAGTCTGATGCCCTTCTTATGTTGAGGTGCCCAAAACCGCACACAGTACTCCAAGTGCAGCTGCACCGACACAATAATTCCTTCCTATTGAGGGACAAGGGAGATTAGCTGTTGGTTTTGCTGCTATTGAACCACAATTATATTTTTGCATTTAAAACAACATTCAAGTTCACTCTAGAAAACGCTCACCCCTCAGTCCCCAAAATACAAAGTGAAGAAAAAAAGAAATTCAGAGGTGGTCTGCAGGCACGGCAATAACCACAAAGTTAAGTATCATTTTCTCAAGAGGCAGAAAGACAACAGTAACAGATGCTGAAATACATCTTACTACAAAAAACTCCCTGGACAATTAGCAGCACTACATCCCAGCTGCTGAAGAACCCGGCTCCTCATATTCCAAGTAATACCATATTTATAATTTGAGTTTCCTTGCTGGAAGTGGATAGATTAATGTTGATCGTGCAGGTAAGAGCAGTTATTCCACAGATGTAATTTCATCATCTCAGCTACTGACCTTGCGTACTCCACGCACAGAAAGCGCTGGTCACTGTAACAGAACAGCTGACTGCACAGCAGTGGCACAGGAGAAGCTTCCACCTGTATCACCAGTTAGCTGGCACCATAAAAAGCCATTTACTTAAAAATCACTGCTGAATGTAGCTAATCGCATTTTTCCAGTCATTTTAGCTAATTAGATTTTTTTCACGCCCCCATACAAACCAACACTTCACCCAGATCTGACAACATCCCACTAACAGACACACACAGAAGCCTGCAGACCACCACCACGTGCTGTCACCACCTACCCACTGCAGGAAGCGGGCAAAGGAGGGGACAGCCCTGGAACTGCTGCCACTCGGGAACTGATGATCAACCAGGGGGAGAGCGCCTGGACCTGCCCAGCCCCGGGAAGACCCCAGCGGCTCCCTCCACCTCTGGAGCCTGCCCAAAACCTCTCTCCGGAGGAAGGCGGCGTTAACAGCCACTCCTGCCTTTGATTTGGGATGAGACTTTTGGGAAGGACAGCCACACTGCTGTGACTAACCCTCTCAGCCCCTGAGGGGGGTTGGTGGTGCTGCTGCCCTCGGAGCACGGCCGGAGCAAAGCGAGACAAAGCCCGGACACCACACACCAACCAACCCCTTCGCGAACGCTGCCAAAACAAGCGGCCTCGGCTAAAATCACCCCAAAACCGCCGCAGAGCGGGGACAGCCGCGCGTCCCTCTGCACCCAGCACCCCCACCCCCTTCCTCCCCCTTCTCCTCACTCCCCGAAGGAACGGAGAGCAGCCGGGGCGGGGACGGGGGAATCGCAAACTCATTCCTCAGAGCCCGGGCACGGCGCCGGGAGGGCTCCCACCTCCCCGGGGAGGTCACAGGGCGAGGGGCAAGGTACGATCACGACCCACAGCAGGACCGCGGGCTCTCCGTGCGAGCCGCGGCGGTGGGCAGCTCCCCGCGCCCCTCACCTGCTGCTGGATCTTCCCGTCCTCGGTGACCACCCAGTGGGTGGTGGCAGCGGCGGGCCGCGTCCCCGAGGCCAGCAGCGAGCACAGGCCCAGGGCCCAGCCTGAAAAGACCCACGCCCGACCCAGCCCGCCCCGCCCGGACGCTCCTGCCGCCGCCATCTTCCCCAATCCCGGCCTGCCCGCACCACCCGGAACCGGAAACGTCCCCGCCGCCATTTTGAGAGGGGGTGGCCGGGGCGTGCCGCTGTGGGGCGGTGCCGTGTCGCTGAGGGACGGGGCAAGGGACAGGCCCTGGGGCCGCCGGTAAAGGGGGTGGCCGCGGGTCGCTGCCTCAGACGGCCCAGCCCCGGGGACAGGCGGAGGAGGGCGGCTGGCGGTGGCACCGCCCGCGGCACGGGCCCATCGGCGGTTCCACAGCCGTGTAACGCTGCCGGGGAAGGCGAGGCCGGGTCACGGAGCTTTCCTGCACCTGAGGGAGCCACCGGTAACGGCGGAGCCGCTTCCGCAGCTCAAAGCTGACTTTAAATGACAACGGAGCGCCGCGCTGAATTCTTTCTTTAAAAAAATAAAATTGTTAATACACGCTGAAACATTTGCGACGACAGGCTGAGGAAACAGCGTTCAGCCCCGCTGAAACAAACGGTGCCTGCGGCTGTCCGCAGCTAGCGGCAGCTCCCAGAAGAGGTGCTTGAAGGCAGCTCTGGAAAACACCGCTCGGGAGCCTGCTTCCCCACGCCTGAACGAGACCTAAAAGCCGCCAAATTCAAACTTGGGTCTGTTTGACCTTTCTCCGTTCGCAAGCAGGCCGCAAACAGTTCTTGGGGACACCAGGTTTCCCAGCCCCTGTTCAACCGTAAAATTTGCCTGTAACTCAAACACAGTAAGTAGAACCAAGGAAAAAAAAAATCACAAATGGTGCTGGAGTGTTTAAACTAACGCCAGGGCTTCAGTTTCGCTCAGGATAGAGGATATATTCCCCCAAGCAAGGCCATTCCTTACTGCTGCCAGAATTTTCTCATCAGGCATATTATGGATTTCACAAAAAACCCCAGGTGCTACTCCAAACCCCTCTTGCTCTAGTCGTAACATACAAATTTTATTGCACTGTCACCCTTGAGGAGGTTAAGTAAGACAATTAAGGACTCTTTTTTTTTTTTTTTTCTCCACATAATTCCCAAATAAGATGTATGACATGCAGCTTTTGCCAAGAACTTAAATTCCTATCAGAAATTTTGCATTTAAAAGTTCAATTACTTAAAAGTTGAAACAGCTAATGCAGTCTAGCTAAGATCTGTTCCTTAGTGGCAAATAGCTCAAAACACCTACAGCAATTTACAGTGCCAGGCACTGAAAGAAGAAGGTACAACGGTCCCTTTTAACTAAGCCAACACAAAATGTTGCAGAGTAACTGTGAAACAATGAGCCAAACAAAATTACAAAATGAATTTATTCCAAAAGCGTTAAGGGAACATTTACAATTCAACAAGATGGTAAACAGGTGTCTCCACACGAACTCACTGCATTCAAATTAAATATGAAACTGTTGGGGGTGGGGGGAAGGAATCTAACTACTTCTGAGGCCACAAGAACTTTGCACATCACCTCTGAAAAGCAGGAGTCCCATAAAGAAAACTCAGTCAAAATTCAGCGAGAAAACAAGCTGCTAGTACCTAGTTACTAGTCTAAACACAAGCTATGTTTAGGCTTTGAGGTTGCATTTTTAAATCCCCTCAAAACACACATTTTAGCCACAAGTGCAAAAAGTCTATTTTTTTTTTTTCTCCAAGGGAAGCTTATTACCCATCTACTGCCTATTTTCAGAGTGACACATTGAACTAATGAATTTGTCCTTGAAAGCTCTCTGCCCATTTTGTTGTTTTTAGTGACAAATCCGAGTTTAGCAGCTGGCATGTAATCAGAAATACAAAGTCAGCTCACATGTCTTGGAATGTGTCCAAAGTTTGCTGCCTACTGCTCCAGAGTTAAGCAAAAATAGACTTCTAGTGTAGCATCAATAACATCTCTAACTTTGACAGTTTCAGTATTCTGGCCTTCTGATTGCAATGATAAATATCAGAGTGTTAATGAAGACACCCGACTCAGATTCACAAGCAAATACAAACGGGAACTAGGCGGGGAAACATCACTTTCAGGTGTTTGTCTGTGTTTGTGGATATCAAACGGCTGGACAAAAAACAGGAGGATAAGAAATGATCTCCATTCTTCTAAAGCCTAAGCTATTTTACATCAACACGCCCTGGAACACTTATTAAAATTCTTTTTTTGTCCCAACTTCTTTTTACTATCTGCTAGTTCATTTACAGTGTTGAATGACCTGAGAAGTAAAAATTTTGAGTGGTGAGAATAAAAAAAAAAAGCATTGTGCTCTTACATTGTATATTCTGGGTGTACACCAGTAAATAAGAATCCCAAGTTGCTATGGGAAAAAAATAGCATGGAATTGTTAACTTTTCCACCTGAATTGAACTACATAGCTGGAATTTTTAAATGTTACCCAAAATACCATTTTATTTATATATTTTTAAATGTAGCTGTATTGGTAAAAAAACCCCCAAACAACAACCACCAAAAAAACCCAAACCACAAAACAAAAAAACCACCCTCAAGTGCCAACTAATACAGAAATCTGCAAAACATAGAAAAGAGCCCGGTACTGCTACGGTCCAGCTCCAGCCTATGAAGCTAAATCACTGCATCAGTCTTTAGCCATTCCTGGAGTAATTCTAATCATTTATTATTTTGTTTTTTCCTGTTAATTTACTGAAATTCCACTGCATTAACTATATGCACATATTCATATTAAACATTAAAAATTCATTTGCAAAACATTGCTTTTGCATTACAATGCACGGAGAAGAGAGCAAGATGTGCAAACCGGAAAACACCACATTCTCCACATCTTAAGTAAAAGGACTGCTTCATGCTACAAGCAAAAAAATTTCCATCCATGTTGCAAACTTTAAAAACCAGTACATATCTCATTCAATTCCATTTAAAAAAGTAAATCAAAACAAACTGAACAATGGTACTCTTCTCCACATATTGCAAAATATGGTTACAGATGAGGAAAGGATTACTTCAGCTGCTAAGCTTATCTGACACATATCTCTGTAGTCATGCCTTTCCTGTCCATTACTTAATATATCAACTCAATTATATCATTTCTGTTATGCAGTAGCTGTTTTTTAGGTGAATATACAAACGGTCAAGATGTAGCTTTTGATAAAACATCTATGCTCTTTTCCAATTTTGAATAAATCCTGAAGACACTTCAAAAAGAAGAACCCAAAACTGCTGACTGTAAGCATCCAAAAATACAGCTGTAGTTTCACTATGGACAAGTGTAGTCCGTTAGAAAAGTAGATCATACATACAAAGGTATAAAGAACATTTAAGTCAGTCTTAGTGGAAGGCAGTCCTTGAAGGAAACAATACTCCAAGCAAACTTGCTGAGTAGGACTTTCACTGTAGCCCTTCAGGGCCATGGAAGATGTAGCAGTCTACTCAGTAGATTCTTCCTCGGCTACGGTTGCCACGTCCTCCCCAGCCTCTTCCTCGTCCACCCCGGAAACCACCTCTTTGTTCTGAAATAAAAATCAAAACTTTTCATACAGGTTTTATGCTGTGTACAGATTAAAATTAAATACCAACAACTGGAGGTATTGAAGTCTCTGAGGCAAATCCTGGTTAGATACCATGAGATCTCCGAGTCATGCTTTGAATGCATGAGGTCAGGAGAACTACCCTCTCTAAACTAAATGTAGTCTTTCTGCACACTAATATTGTGGTACAGAACAGTCTCATTAGTTCAGAACTATATTTGGGCCAATCCATCATCACAGAATTGAAAACTGGTCTGTAAAGAACTTCATTAGACTACCTAGCTCATTCTTCTGTCCAATAATACCATGGCAGGTGTTTGTCTGACTTGCTCCTAGCGATTTTATAAAATGATGGAAAACCACAACTTCATCAGTGTTATCTGTCCTTTCCTGTCCTTAAGTTATCACCAGCACGCTTAAGTTTTTTTGCTGGGTTGACAATCTTCATTACATCTAATTAAAAATCTCAGAGACAGATGGATACCACACAAACTGTTTTATACTGTAGAAAATTTTTCCTTTCCCTTTGTTAAGAACAAACCTGTTTACAGCAAAAAAAAACCCCCACAAAATATTTTGTTAAAGTTTCTTTGGATTTGATTGAAAATAAACTCTCATTCCCTTTCCATGCTTTCTCTTCACGTACAGTCTTAAAATACATGTCATACTAACCTACAAAGAGAACTGCACACTTATTTTAAAAAGTACAGAAATCAAAAGTTGATCAGAGGCCTAAGCATCTCACCAACAAGAAACAGTAGCAAGCAGTAACACATTTTTGGCTTAAAACTTCCTAATTTTTAGAACCACAGGACTACAAGCTTATCTTAAGAGACACAAGTCTGCAGTAAGAAATGTGGAAAATATTTTATCTTTGCTCTTTGTTTTCTATACAAGACAGTGCTTGATATCAGCTTTTCAACCTATGGGCATGGGCGGTAATTTGTCACAGCAGGCCACCGACTTGTCAGAGGTAGGAGCAATGGGCCCACTGCCCAGAAATATGACTCGCAGAGAGAATCGCTCTGACTGGGAGCATGAGGACACAGCTGTGTGTATGCACAGTGAACCCGGCAATTCCCACAAGTTCTGGATCAGGTTGGCACCATCAGCAGCGGCTGTAATGGGAATTCAGCACAGGTCCAGTCATACGACAGCAGCCGGCCCAGCTCTGCCCCTTGCAGAAACTGCTCTGTCCAACGGCAAATTTGGGGTGCGAGTGCTGTGTGTCATAATAGGGAACAAAATAATTCAATTATTAATTCTATGTATTAAAACATTACTAAAAGTAACGTGGAAATGACAGTTTATAGCTGGTAACGCTCAAACACTCTAATAGATCAACAGCTAGAGAGAGACCATTACACACAAATACTGGTGACGGCACAATCTGATCTTCTGAGAATGTGATAGTAAGTTGGCTTGATATGTTTTTCCTCCGCGCCCCAAAGCACAACTGTCACTAGACAAAGTTTTTCGAAGATGCCTAACTTACCATAAGAAAAACTACCCAGGTTACTGCTGTATTTTCCACTGGGAGGGTTATATATTTGCCTGGCATCCCTTTTTGGTCCTGCCGAAGCTTTCTTTGGGGGTGAACTCGAGGTTGTATCTTCACTTGCTCTTTTTTGGCTGACAGAAAAAAAAACAACAAACCCACAGATCATTACACCCCTGTGGTGACAAGTACAGGAATAGCAGTTCAGCCTCAAAGATTAACCGCTGGAAGCTAGTAGCAGCTAAGGAAGACGCCCTGAAGAATACTTCAAAAGAGGAAGTAAGTTAGTTTCCAGTTGATACAATCTATTGCATCCCTAAAACAAGACTAAGATTATTATTCCACAGCCCAATTCCTTCCAGGATGGGTGTTATTTTTGGTTGTGAAACTCTTAGCTCATGTGCTGTGTATGTTATGTATACACAGCTTGGGATATGTATTTTTTAAGCACCAAGAATTAACACCACCAAAAATTCTTTTTTTTAATGGAAGACTCTTACCTTGCATCTGCCTTCTGTACTGGTTTCCAGGACAGTGTAACCGTACTTTTATAAGAAGGAGGAATGTGGAAGAGATCCTATGGAGGCAAAAATCAGACAGTTTATTTTACAGTTAAATTCATGTTGACTGCCCTTCAAAATTGCAGGTACTTACTGAGACTCCAGAACAACAGTTTCTTTCCAACAATTTAAAAATCTTTCTGAAGTCCCATGGCAGAGGGAGAAGGTGGCAGTAGCTAACTGCCTTATCTGGCTGCCTTAGTCCACACACTTCACTAGGAAATTCAAATGAGATTTCCCTTAACAGAATAGCATCTTACATTGACATAATATGCTTTCTCTCCATCCCGGTGCACAAACATCTTATCATGAACTACAGAGGCTCCTACAAGGAGACAGCTGATATCCTATGAGGGTAAAAGATGGGCTGCTCAATACTGTGGGCAAAGTTTTTGGTTTATTGTGGTGGACTGAGGGTGAGAGATGGGAAGTGAGGGAAGAGAGGAAAAGGTGGTTAGAAGAAATCAGAATGGTTTCAACAGCTCTGGATGGAAGTCTCTTCCTGCAGCCCATCTCTCCTAGACTCTTTGGAGAAAACGGCTCTGTAGAGCAGCTTGGTTTGCCTCCTCCCTCCTTTACAACTCCTTGCACCTCTTCAAACTATTGCTTACCCCTCCCTGCCACTGCAGGAAAGGGAAGTGACAAGGAAAAAGGCTTGGCCAGAGTCCAGAGACCCCTAAAGCAAGGTCTTCTGCTCCTGTGAGCAACTAGTGGTGCAAAAAAGGGCCTCAAAATCCTATCCCAACAGCAGCAGCAGCAAAGGCGAAGCAGCTTGCGTGAAACAGTAAAGCGGGCTGCAACCCTGAGCTGGCTCTAATGCTGACTTAATAACACAATACAACTTAGTTTAAATCTAGTCCTTCTTTCTGCAGAGGTTACTCTACTGTGTGGATTTACTCCTTCATAATGTGAGGACTTACCTTGATTAAAACATTAATGTTATTGGTTATTTTCAAGGCAACCACTTTAATCTTGTTCTGCAAAAAAAAAGAAACACTACTGAACACCTGCTATTCCAATAGCTTTAAATATCAAACAGCATTTGATGAAGTTGTAACATGAGACCGACTGCTCTTCCGAGGGAATGGCTACAGCAACAGAAGAGTGAAAAGCCTGTACATTTCATACACCTATTTTTAGGCTTCTTGCAGTTTTACACTAGTTGATTTTAATGTTCCAGTGTACTTCCCACTATAATTTTTTCTCCCAAGATACGAAAATTTCCCCTTCAAAACCAAATGCAGAGCACAGTTAAGCCAAACACATGTGGACACAGACAGTAGCTAACAGTAGAAACTAAAAGATCATCTTAGTTCACAAAATGCAGCATCCGGAAAGATGCAGTTGCAGTAAATGTTAGCATTATTATTCCTTTATCTGCATGCTTACAACAGATTGCAGCCTGTTAAATGTGTGCCACTGGTTATTTCAGTAGGCTCAATTAGATTCGAATTCACAATTCTTGAACAATACTTACCTCCTCTGTTTTCAAGGCTTCTCCTGTTTTTCCTTGAAGTGCTAGACGAAGCTGTCGAATATACACCTGCAACCCCCGAGCAAAATACTGCAGCCTGAAACAAAAGCAATCTGTTAATAAGTTTTAAATATTTCCATTACATATAAGCAGAAGCAAAGGGAAGTTGTTATTTTTTTTCCCCTTTAAGAAAAATGCTCAAAATAAATCTCCTATCAATCTGATTTGTGCTTCTTTAGTATCCAGCCAACAACAATTTACACTTTCTAACAGAACTCTTAACACCTGCCTCTACATGATTACCTGATTTTAAAGTCTTTCAATTTCTCTGCATTCAGCTTGGCTGTGAGGAAGTCCGGAAGTTTACGACCCAGCTGATGGAAGCTATACAATAAACATTCCACATAACTGAATTGCAGCTTGGGCTCTTCATTGCCAGCATTTTCCCCGTTCTCTGCTTCCTCTGGAGGAAGGGGCATATACTCCTAACAAACAAAAAGGAAAAACAAATGCATGAGACACATTTCTGCAAACTGACTGTTCTTTTGCAGTGTTTGAACTGGAGGGTTTATTTATGGTAAATATTTCAGTAGCTCTGCTACCACAGGAGGCAACAATGGACTCCACCAACGCTTCTGAAACAGTGCTGAATTTCCTTGAAATTGTTAGTGTGCATATAGCCTTTAATGAGATCAACATGAGTCTCTCATGACTATAAAACTTAAAAAGAACAAAACCACATGAGCCTACTGGATTAAAAACATAATGCAGGTAACAGCTCTTTACCTACAAAGGCTATGAACTGCAAAATGTTTGACCTTGTATCATGGCCAGTTATCTTTGAAATAGCCCCTTTAGAAAAAAAGATAAATGCATAAAAATAACTTTGATGAAAAGTCTTTTCTTTTTTTTTTAATGAGTAAAAACTGAATTAGTCTTACCAGTAATTTATCAAACAGCTTCTTCAAATTTGATTCAAGCTTTTCCATATCGCCACAAAATGAACTCATTTCAGCAAGAAGCTTCAAAACCTACACATAAGGGTAGCCGAGTTTTTGTGTTAAATGAAAAGTACAAAGGTTTAACTTTCAACATAAAAGCTATTATCATATCATAGCACAGTACAGTACAGCTACTACAATTAACTGCCCCCAAAGAACAGAAGGAAGAACATGCCTAATCAGTTTTTCACTTCCTCAAACACAAACACAGGCTTGTGTCTAATCCCGACAAGCATCCTTAGTCAATGAGGAAACAAAAGTTTGTCTCCTGCCCCTGCAGCACAGCTCACCTTCAAAGTGAGATTCATAGAGATCTAGCTGAAGCTGCAGCACTCATTAATGTAAGCAACATTACAGACATTAAGCCACTCCCTTAGGGGATTAAATTCGCACAAGCCATGTAACAATAATTTCAGTACATGCTATGCGTTTAAAAAAAAATTGACAGTGATATAAAAATTATTAAATCAATCTACTTATTCTAGCCTTTCCTCAAAAGCTTGGGGCAAATGACACATGGTGTAAAAGGCAACGCTCAGTCATGCCTCAAAGCAGCAAACATTTTTTTCTAGTGTAGCTGTTTTTCCTCCAAGACAAGAACTGAAAACCACGTAAGAAAGGAGTTCACAATTTTTAAAATAGCTGTCTTCGTCTAAGATGCTTTTATCTTTTAATGATTTGAAAGACATTTTAGCTTTGGCTTACCTCTAACTGGATATCAAGACCCTCCACTGGAGTAGTCAAAGAACTGAGGTTTGGCAGCACATGCTCACAGAAGTAAGTAACAAATTTTGTGGAATGAACATTTTTCTGCAAAAAAACCCAGTGCATGTTATTCAGGCTACTCTGAATTTGAAGGAGTTTTTGCCCCAATCACTCTGCTGCCCTTATAAATGCCTACCTCATCGCTCCACCTTAAAGCATTGTTAAACTTCCCTCTAACTCCTAAAACGCAGACACCTTTCCAGATAGCTTAAACTCAGAGACTGTCTGCAACAGGAATGGAAAAGATTGCCTATAACTGAAGAATGGGCCTTTAAGCACTCCAGCTGCCTGGCGCTAGACTTGAAATAATCACTCATACATGTACGAGCCCAATGTGAGAATCTTGTTGTCATTCACTGTAACATTTTAAATTTGAAAGAAAACAACAGCGAGCACCACAAAGGCTGTCTCTATTTGGAGGTTTTTTAAGGATGTTTTCCAACATGCTAATACACTAGAAGCTGAAAGTGTAAAGCTACTGATACGCTGCTGTTCCAACATAATCATTGAGAACACCGAAGAGAAGCTACAGCTGTTAACTTGCCACAATATTCCTCAAGCAAAGCGAATAAATACATACTGAGAAGAGCGGCACTGCCTGCCGAGTACACTGTAGAAGTCTGTCCACACAGTCCGGATCAGATGGATTGAATGTTTGTTCCAGGTCAGCTTGCTCGGCTACCAGCTCCACTAGCTGTTGCCTCCCACTTACAGTCTGTAAGCTTTTTAATCCAGACAATATTTTCATGAATAGAACAAATTCCTCGCCTGTCACATCTTCCAGCACCTTAACAGAAGACCAGAAAACATATTTCTATAGTGGCAATTTGCAAAGCTCCAAGTCAAATCTGCTTGATTTGAAAAAGTAAAGTACGCCACTACTTAGCGTTTAAATTTAGCTTCCAGTCATTTAAAACACAAGTTTAAAGGAACACATGAAAACAGGCAGTATAATTGTATACGCCTCCACAAAAAAATAACTGCCACCAAGTTGTGAATAGGAACATTATTTTTCTCTCATTATTGAACTCTACAACCTTAACAAATTTCTCATCCAACAAAACCCTATGCTTCAGGCAGAATAAACCTTCAATTAATATCTACTCATTATTCATTGTTTTAACACTTTTGATACCTTTCTCATTGCTTGCAGAATGCACAGGAATCTCACGAAGTTCAACAAAGACAAATGCAAAGTCCTGCTCCTGGGATGAACGAACTTTCCTGCATCAGTACCTGCTGGGGACTGACTGGCTGGGGAACCAAGGCCTCAAGCGTTCTGGGGACAGCAGGCTAAACACAAGTGTCACCAGCATTCCTTGGGTGATAAACAGTGTCTTGGGCTATGACAAGAGCAGAGCCAGTAGCCTGAGGGAAGCAAAGGGATTGAGGATTCTCCTTTGCTACGCCTTCACAAGGCCAAACCTGGAATACTGCACCTAGTGTTGGGCCCTCCTGTATGAGGAGGTTGTTGGTAAGCTTTAGAAAGCCCAGTCAACAAGGCAGTCAGTGCCTACAGCACATGACCTGTTAGGAAAACTGAAGGAAAGTGGGCTTTTTCAGCCCAAAGTAAGGGTGTGAGGCAATGAACACTGATCTTCCAATACCTAAGAGCAAGTCACCAAGAGCAGGAGTCTGGTTCCCTACTGAGATGGCCAGGTTGGGAATGAGACAATGATACAAAACTTAAACGGGAGGTTCCAACTGCATAAAGACAAAACCTCATGTTGAGAACAATTAAACACTGGAGCTGGTTGCCCAGACAGGGCATGGGAAATATCCATCCTTAGAGGTTTTCAACTTTGTCCAACTGGACAAAGCACTGACAAATCTGATCTGAATTCAGCTGAGCCTGATTCACTGAGGCGATCCATCTCCCAAGTCCCTTTCCAACGTGAATGATTCTATGATTCTAACATAAGTCGCTCTTAAAAAATGAGCCTAGCATTATTTTAACATTCCCACAAAAAAAATGATGCAAAGTTTGGATTACAGCAGAACAGGGTAACTAGAAGACCGCATTTGTACAATGCTTCATTCTACACGTTTTTTAAACAAACAGACCTCCAAAGCAATGCCAGTGGCAAGGGATGGTTTCATAACACTTAGGTTTGTACTACAATAAGACACTTACCTTCTTTGATTCAGTCAAGATGAACTCTTCCACCTCCTTTGTCATCACCTCCTCAGGCAAAGTTTTCAGTTTTGTAGAGAGGAACTTGATGGCTCGCTCTCTCACAATATCCTCTCCCTGAAGAATTTGACTGAATAAGCCTCCCAGAGTCCCTGAATGGAGAATAAACCAGGTAATGCAAATTGTGTTAGAAGTTAAGCGCTGAACCTTTCATGCAGAAGAAAGAAGTTTCCTCCTATAAGACTCCATGACACATTTTAAAGTAACTGCTATACTAACTTTTAAGAAAAAACACAGTTTTCATGTAGCTTGACGTAAGAATCCACATTCTTTTACTGGTCTGTATAATCCAGATCCACAATTATTGATAAATGTCAGGACTGTTTGTAAAACCAAACAATGAGTGTGTGTGTCTCCAACTTTTACATGGTACTAAGAAGATACAAAATCAAATCCTGCTCTCACCCAACAGGTGTTGGGAAGCATTAATAAAAGACATCTATAGAAAAATGTGTCCTTTACCTTTAGCATCCATCTTAAATATACTGAGCAAAGCATTGTTCACCAAATTGAATTCTGCAGAATCATCTGAAAAGAGAGGAAAACCCAATTTGCATAGTCTTGAAATGCAAACATAAGAGCAGGAAAATGACAGGTTTCTGATCTCACACAAGAAGTATTCTATCCTCAGCACTGAATTACAAACAATATAACTTGCATTTTAACAACTACTAGACTGAGGAAGTAGAAAGCCACAATTATGAAAGCTGGAAGCAAACCAAAAAGCTATTTGCCACTTCAGCCTCCCTGCCAAAACTTTAATATTGCAAACTTGATAGGACTGAAGACTTGGAAGGGAAGTTATTAATCAATATATTTAGTCATTGTAAGGCAGAGCTGAATAAACACGCTGGCCTTTACGAAATTAAGGTAAAATAAGAGTTTAAAAAATAAATAACTATTTAAGTAATCTACAATATATCCAGGCGGGAGAAACAATTTTCGTCTTGAAGTAAATGCAGAAATGTGTAAGTCTCAAAATTTGAACATCTAATATTTAGCACTCTATAACTTACAGAGATTTTTAAAAAATACATATTGTATATTAAAATCTGAATCAAATATTTTGCACTGAAAATGCTTTGTATGGAAAAAAATGCCTTCAGGATTTTTAAAGTTCCTGAGTACCTGGATTAGAAAACTAGTATCTCTTTTTCAGAAGGCAATTTGCTGCAGTTCATAACTGGAAGGGGTTTTTGTTTGTTTTGGTTTTTTTTCCCTTTTTCTACAGATGCTTTCAGAGAACTTGAATGAAAAATGTCCTATTTAAAAGAAAGATCTTCAGTTTAGATTAGGATAATTAGCAACCTTTCAGCAGAAGTAGCACGCAACTGTACAGCAAATATAAAGTGGTGGAAAAAGAGCAGAAGCAGGACATGAATGGTACTGGGACAGACTGCTTTGTAACAAACTATGAATCAACAGAAAATGTTTTACAGAACAAAACTGTGTACATTTTTAGGTGCAGCACAAGCAGATCATCCAGAAAATTACCAATGTCTCTTACCTGACTGGAGAAGCTGGGTCAGTATGTCTGCTACCCGAGGAAGATTATCTCCAGTGGCAAATTGAGGCAATTCCTTGATTGCTTGTCGCCGGATCTGTCAAAATTGTCAGTACAGTGCAAATAACAAATTTAAAAAAATTAAAGTAATCCCCAAAAATAAAATCGGGCAATTCAACTACCACAGTTTGGCAGAAATATCAGCCAAATTTGAGAAAATTACCACATATTCTTTTAACAGGAGTATCACATTCAGAAAGCAACACTCAAATTTCAGACTTCAATGGCAGTCCAAACTTTGTATTTGCTGTGAAACTATTATGATGTATTTATGAAGAAATATGTTTTTTTTCTTAGATCTAAGTAGCACTGGAGAAAAGACAACTCAAACAGCACCTCTCCGTTCACAAAAATCGTTAATTTGATCAACAAAACAAAGGGCTGGAATCTGTTATTACAGAGGCTTAGCTGCTTACAGAAAGGATAGTTTTACAGGTGTGCACATAGCGGAAGTAAACTCCAGGTTTTGTTCCCAGCATTGACAAAAATCCTTGAATGACCTGCCCAAATTTAAGATCTTACAACCAAGGATTCTTCAAAGTTACAGCTTCTGCCTACACCAGAGAAGCAGCATGAAGCATCTCAAGACTTCTGTAAGAACAATACATTCAGAATCACATCCACATGGTTCTCAGGTGTGCACAGAATTTTCCTGACCCCCAGCAAAGTTTTAGAATCAATTACCACAAAGTGCTTTTTGAAAGAAAAAAAATATATTAGATATTCAAATAAACTGCATCTAAGTTTCCTTCTACAGAGCTGTTCCTTTGATCAAAAATGGGAGTGAAAAAAGACAAATGAAAACTGATGTGTCTTCCCACACCATCACAGAATAGCTTTTTTCTACTGCAGGAATATAACTAAGTGTTCTTAAGTTTTCTAAAGACAAACCTTCCCTCCCAAAAGACATAGTCTATTAAAAAAAAAGAAAAAGAATATAAAAATATAAATTCAATGTATCAACTTGCAACATGGTTCTTATTCTTACAGAAACATCTTCATCCTCACAGAGGTCCAACTGGGCATTGATAGCTGAGTCAGCTAGCTCCGGAAAATGCTTGAAGAACTTGGGAATAAACTGGGCTGCAAGTCTCTTCTCCTTGGCACCTCCTTTCACACCATCCAGAATAGCCTGGTAAGCATCCTTATGCTGAAAGAGGAAAACCAGAATACATAAACAGAAAAAGCTTGAGGTATTCTCAAGAAGAGGAAAATATTTTTTCTCTCCTATTCAGTTCAGCTATTTAAGTCAACTATATCAGCTTCATATAATTAAATACTAATTTATCTCCTAGACCAATATAACTGTGCCAATTTGCCTCTGTTGACGGGCTTTCACCGTTATTCTGGTTCCTCTGTCTGTTCAAGTGCTCACCATTCAAACTGCCAGCCCTAAGGCTAACAGCGCTTGCACATCACTTGTGATTAGATCAGTGCAGACTCAAAGAATTACACAATCACCTTCACCGAACTTAGGCACTTCTTTGAGGAGTTTCTGCCTTCTGTTTGCTCTTTTATTGTCTCTCAAGCAGAGGTTAGGTCTCCCAACAACTGTGCCACAGGAATGGATCACAAATGATTTTTAACAGAGATTGTGCTAGAGCACCTTTGGCAGGTACTCACGCAGTTAACTTCATCTGAGATAAAACATAGTTCTTAAAAGATCTGTTAACAGAGAGCAGATGCAAAAAAAAAAAAGAAATCTCCAGTTGAAATATAAACACTTCAGCAACAGAATAGAAAATTCTCTAGCTGCTCCAGTTCAAATCACACAGGTGTTTCTGATTTTGTGCCTGCGTGACTGAAACTTTAGAATAACTGGAAGTCTTTCTTGTGGTTAGCTATGTGTTTGGGAAATAGGTGTCAGCATTATCAGGATGCTAGCAGAAATCAGAACCTTCCATCATTAATTTTCTCTATGGCTGTGAAAAAAATGCTTTAGACTACTTATCATACTTTGAACAGCAATATCAACAGGACAGGACACTTTGCTTTATTTGCACTAATTTCTCAGAGCCACATGTCTCATCAGCCCTACTCCCCGTAAAAGTTCATCCATAGCTAGTAGAGATGTTAATTTACGATGCAGTATGCTGCATTAATTCGCTCTAAAGTACGCTGTATTTTAACACTTGGTATCAATGCTCCTTAAACACTCCCCACACCTTGCTGACAGCTCTCTGCTACCATATTCCGAAGCGGATTGGGACACTGATCTGGAAGAAAAATAACCTAGGGAAAAAATGGTTGCTATTCAGCTGATCCACACCCCAGTGGGGTTCAATCTGTAGCTGTGCCAACACAGCACACTCAACAGCAAAGGCAGGAATGAGCCAGCCCCAACTAACACTGAAACACACATTATTATAGTCACAGGTTCTCAGACTCTCCATGAAGAATAACTTTTTTTGTGGAATAAATTACTTCAATTTAATATGTATTAAAGAATAATTCATACAGTGATGAATACTGTAGCTTGTGTGAAATGAATTTGTATTGCTGCATGCTAAGTACCCTGATCATTTAGGCAAAATACACCTCAGGCAGGGATTTGTTTCACCCTGTACCTGGCAGCACTGAATGCTCAAGAACACACAAGCAAAAGCAGAAGCAGCACAGTCTTTCAGTTTTGCACGTTTCCTCCCAATCTGTAACACAGGAATGCCTAAGTCACAGACAGTGTCTAGACCTTTATTTTTAATAACTGTCAATTGATCAGCCTTCCATTAATATCCCTGGGCTAGTTCTTGAACTGATCCGTACTCTATAACATCCTGTGACAAGTTTCACAATGTTTTATGCAGAAAAGTTTGTCTTCCTCTTTATTTTAAGCCTCTTTATTTTAGTTTTTCTCACGTTCCCACCTTCATTCCTCTCGTGAGGTAGACGCATCACACCTGAGCCCCCTTTTCAACTGCAACACTCTTTAACAAGCTGAATACTTATGGTCTTTTAAATTACTCCTCTTCATGTCATACTTCTGGTTGAGCCCTTACCTCCTCCTCGTGATCAGTTTCCTTTCTGAGACAGGGTGACTATGCCTTTTTTTTAGTCAGAGATCATGTTCATAAGGTTGTTAAGAGATAATAAAGTAATAAGTGGGATAAAACTGATGAATAAGGAACAATTACTCATCTCTTCTCAGAATGCAAAAATTGGAGACATCAAAGAAGATTATGAAATGACAAGTTCAAAGGAGATAACTCCTTCACAAAGGTTAATGAAGTAATGGAACATTTTGCCACAGAACGTTTGTATATATAAAATTATCAGAAAAGTTTGCTGAAAAACAATCTAGCAAGATATACTAACTACAAAGACACTATCTCTGGCTCTGGAAGGGAGGGAAGGGAGTTTTGCCTGTAGGGAAGCAAAACTGGCAGAATATACAAGGAACTGTCATTCTATACTTACCTTCAGAGGTTCTTACACATCTGCTATTGACCCCTGTCACAGGCAGCATTTCTTAACTACGCTGGACTTTGTTCTGCCTAAAGTGGCCATTCCTATCTTACAAAAGCTACCCAGAATAGTCAAGATGATGATGGACTACGTATTTATATAAGGACACAGTAATACCATCAGTCTTCTTCTGCATCTCTTCCCATAACTCCCCACGTTTTAGTTGCATTTTTTGGTTGGCTCCGAGACTATTTTTTTTGTTGGACGGTCTGCAAGGATGCTTTGTTTCACTAAGGCATAACTACACAAGCAAAGGGAAAGGACTTGAATTAAAAAGAAAAAAAACCTTTTTTTTGCTTAAAAAAAACCCCACAACCACCGTATTATTTGTTCTCTTAAAGAATTTTCCAAATGACCTCGCATAGTAGCATCTAGTTTAAAATCCACTGCTAGAAACATGCAAAGCTACTTTTCTACTTACGTACGACAAAAAAAATTTAAATATCTACTACTTTTTCATGTAGCCATGAGAGCCTAACACAATTCAAAAATTAGTTTTAACTAACCATAATGTTTTGTATTGGTAATGCACCAAGTCAGCTTCTTTTTTTGAGTAATTGGCAATGCTATAAACAAATAGCAGACCTTGCCACGATTTTATAGGTAAAAAATCACCTTTAGCGGTAAGAATCGACCTTTCATTCTCACCTTAAGCAAAAAGTCAACAAAAAAAGGGCTATAGCTAGTTATCAAGCCATAAGAGACTTCACCTTCCTCCAACAAGCCTTTTAGCAAGAGCCCGCCAGAAGCTCCCTGGAGCTGCAAGTGTGCTGGATCAGCTCTGGATGACTACCTGGGTCTTCTTTAAGGCCTGAATTCACCAGGCGAAATTTACACAGTAAAAAAAAAAATAAATAAAGAGCCATATTAAAAAGGAGAGCGGCCGACAGGCCGGGAAAAGGAGAAGGAGGGTTCTGCAAAAGCGCCGAGAGCGTTCTGCAGGGACCAAGCTAATCTCTACTCGCCAACCCTCCTCCCCGCCGCCCCGTGTCGTGACGAAAGCTCCACCGAGCACAGGCCCGGGGGCCAGGCAGTCCCTCCGGCCGCCCCGCGTCCCGCCCCGCTCGCCCACTACCCGTCTACCCCTGAACTCCCCGCGGCAGCGCCGCGCTACTCCAGCTCGAGGCCTAGCGAGGCCTTGCAGGCCGCAGCTCCGCCGCACCTGGCCTGCCGTCTCGGTGGCGTCCGCCAGGATCCCGTAGTTACGGTAAAGCTCTTCCACGGTGGGCATAGTGCGGCGGGGAAGGGGCAGAAGCCGCCGCTGCAACCGAGGCCGCCGCTAAAGCCGCCGCCGCCGCTGCTCAGGCCACCGCTACCGTTCAGGCCGCCGCTACCGTTCAGGCCGCCGCCGTCAGCACCCAACGAGGCGGAAGTCCCAGAGCGGCCGTTGGGGGGGAGGGGGGTGAGCTGCGCAGCGCCCCCAAGCGGCTGGCGGTGGGTCTGGCGGGGCGGGTTAAAGGCGGGAAGGGGCTGTTCCCCTGCTCCCTCAGTGCCTCCGCGGGCGGCAGCGGTGGCCGCGTTCGGCACTTCTCAGCCCCGGTTTGAACCGAGCCCGGGTGCCTTCCCTGCCAGGGCAAAGCTTATACAGCTTGGCCTGAAGGGAGGAAAGGTGAATCTCCCATTTAATTGCTTTTTAACCCCCCTGAAATTTTGGCATAGAGGAAAGCCCTTCGTTATCTCCATCCCTGGCTTGTTTCCTCAACGTCACGCTGTTCAGCTCTGCTGGCGCATTCCGTAGAAAACACTGATAATCAGATAAATATACAGCATTTATACTTTACTGTGTAGGAGCTGTGGAGAAAAAAATTGAGGTAAAGGGAGAAATAGGCACATAGGAAAGCGGGTGTGAGAGGGATTTAGGAAAGGGGTGTTTAGAGCTGCATGAAGAAAATATTTTCTCTGGGGTTCATTCTGTTTCTATCCTTTGGTCTTCCACGTGTCATCTTTTGTTTTTTGTTTTTTTTTCCTCACCTGCTTCCTTGTTGCTTTACATCATTCTTCTCTCTGTTTTTTCTCAGAACAATTCCCACTTGCCCGTTTTCACCTCACTGATACGTGAAATATCGTTTATAATGAACCTGTTCAATCACCGTTAATCTTTAGCGCGAGTATGGGAGGAAAACGGATGAAGAGCCAACAGCGTTACAAGCTGAGGAGACATTGTCTGAAACGACTTTTCAAAGATAGGCAGGGTTCTCTCGGTTTGTTAAAGTTGGGATGTTTTTGGAAATGTATCTTTAGAAACTCAAGAGCTTAAAATGCACATTTGAGAATGGCAACATGGCTCTGCAGTCCAAGCCCCCGAGCTACATGAAATCCGATTAATCTCTCTGTCTGTCAGGGTGTTCCTCTCTTCTTTCTTCTCAGTCTCCTCATGCCAATGCATGTGGAGATAACCCTATGGTAAGTCACAGACTCATTTGATAACGAAGTGTTATCATTACACGTTTGACTCCTATTCCTGTACATTGCTCGCTAATCCACATACACAGGAGTCATTGCAGATCTCTGCGCAATTTTCAGCAGGTTCTCCAGAGGAAAAATAATTTGCTTGTGAAATTGTTGAAATTTGCTTTTCCCCTCAGAGGAAAAAATTACTACTCTTGTCCCACATCTGCCCTGGTCTTTGGTGGAAGACAGACTTCAGACAAAGCCGTAGACAGGGGCAATAACAGACTTCTGTTGTGACCATGACAGAAGGAGAGGACACGCTTCATGAACATTTCACACTGGAACAGTGGTTTAATCACACGGATTCTCAGGTACCAAACCTTGAAAGGTTTCTGTGGGCCAGATCCCCAGTGGATAATAAAGTGTTGGAAATGGAATCCATTCGTCAGTTATGTCAAATTGGTCCTGAATTATTCTAATTTTCTGTTTCTCACTCTATAGAAATAGGCTCGAGTCATTAATACAGCTTAGTTTTACAAATGAAGGGATATAGCAATTATCCCCCATCCATCTTAAAAAATTCTTAGTATTTCCCAGAAAAAAAGGTGTTCAGATATCACAGGGGGATACAGCACCTGCATAAAAATGTTCAGAGATGTAAAGCCTTTTACTAGCACTCATTAAAGGTATTTTACATGGTTATAAGCATCTAGCTGCTGTCTTCAGCCATGCACACCTTTCCCCCAGACTCCTTCTAGTGTAATTTGATTTTCTTGCAAAATTTATCCCTGCCGAGGCTGCCTGCTGCTTTTTTTTTCCCAGAAAACGGCAATCCCTGTGCCTCCTATGTGAACAAGCAGCCCGGGCCCCACAGTGCCGGCACCGCAGTGGAGGACCTGCAGCCCAGGAGCTGCGGTGCAGCACCCGCATCCCTGGCCCCACAGCCCAGGACCTGCAGCCCAGGGGCTGCGGTGCAGCACCCGCATCCCTGGCCCCACAGCCCAGGACCTGCAGCCCAAGAGCTGCGGTGCAGCACCCGCATCCCTGGCCCCACAGCCCAGGACCTGCAGCCCAGGAGCTGCGGTGCAGCACCCGCATCCCTGGCCCCACAGCCCGGGAGCTGCAGCCCAGGAGCTGCGGTGCAGCACCTGCATCCCTGGCCCCACAGCCCGGGAGCTGCAGCCCAAGAGCTGCGGTGCAGCACCTGCATCCCTGGCCCCACAGCCCGGGAGCTGCAGCCCAGGATCCGCACGGCAGCAAGCGGCGCTGTGCCCCCGCAGATGCCTCTCCTGCCGGCGTGCCCGCTCCTGCTCTAGAAGGAGCGGTGCCTGATCCAGCGATACATGCTCCCGCAAACAGCACGCTACCCAGCCAGCCGTTATTAAATGATTCCCATGTGGTATTGAGAACCGTGTTGCACTACTGTCTGAAAAAAAACATTACACCGGGGCTGTTCAAGGTAAAATCCTCAAATTCAGCCGGAAAATGAGAGTAGAGAAATAAAAGTTGGGGGGGGGTCCCTATTTTTTTTTTTTCCAGGTTGCTGCTGTTGTACACATTATAGCGGTCTGATTGTACCCATCTCACTGTTTACCCTGGTATATTGCGTAGGAATTTTAGAGCATCCTTTTAATGATCTCGAACTGGTTAGTGATGCTTGCTGTTAGTGATGCTCGCTCTGTTCCATAGTTCGGAAGCGACCACAGCCCTGACAAAACATTTGTGCCTCACATGTTAACTGTGGTTAATTGTCACTATTACTTGGAGCCCAGAACGCAGTGTGCCTTTCCACGCAGACACGGCTGTGTAAAGATTGAAAACTCAGCCCTTGCCAGAGTCAATTTGCTTCTCTTGTTTGTATGGAACATCCACGCAGGAGTGATAGAGAAGAAACATCTTGAAGGGGAGAAGAATCTGACTGTGAAATAGAATACTTGGCAAGAAGACTTAAAAATAGATATAGCGTCTACAAACTGTTCAGCTCAAAGAGCATCTGTGGAAGGGGGACAGGTGACGAGTTTATACTGAGTTTATTTTGCTTTTGTTGAAAAGTTCCACGTGTATACAGTGTTGGTTAGGACAGACAGTGAGTAGTCCATCCTCCTTTTGCAAAGGTGTAAAATGATGGGGATGTTCATTTTCTACAGGCTGAAGTTCAGAGATGCGTTGTGCCTCTCTTCCCGTGGCATGATCCCTTCTACCTCCCGGCACATTTCCACATGAGCCTGCTGCTCCTCTGGGCTCTCTCAGGGCAGTTTTCCTCTCGGAATTCTGACTCCAAGCATTTGCATTTCCATGCTGCCAGGTCAGGGTCAGCATACTGGAGCAGGACAGCAGAGGCCCAGCTGCATCCCCCCCCCATTTACTTTTGGCTGGTTTCTAGACTCCTGAGGAGGTTCAGAGGCCCTTGGGAAGGCAGACTAGGAGGAGGATGTTTAGAAAGTTAAAAAAGAAAGTTACTGGCTTCGAAAACGTTTTGAATTAAACAGGAGCATAACTGAAAAGATGTAGCAGCAATATTTTTAGGAAGCTTTCAAAAGGAAAGTTCCATAAAGCGTACTTTCCAAACACTGGAGTGTTGCTAGACATGAAACTTTTAATGCCATTTCATATGAGCATTCATGGCGTATTTCATGAAATATTCCCTGTCATTTCCACAACTCAAATAAGATGTAACACTGGAATCACACAGATCAGACCATACAAAATACTCATCTAATGTTTTGTGAAATATTTCAGATAACTACATAAAATATTTGTGCTACCATCCATGAAGTATTCACCCTCAATACCTTGCTAAAGTATTAACATTCAAAGCAATATTCACGGAATGTCACACAATGAAAGCAGCACAGTCACAAGTTGATTCAAATGTAAGTATAAAATCACCAAAACCAGGAGCCTGACGCACCCTTGAGTACATGTCCCAAGCAGCTGTCACTTCAGAGAAGGAACTGTGCACTGCTACCTCCCAGCACTCACGGGGTATTTCCACCTGGTTCTCACAAGCACTGGGCAGAATTCGGTGCTTTGAAGACCAGCAGGTCGTGCTCCACAGCGTTTCCTCTTCCTATGAGGCAGCAACGTTCTCCCCTTTTGACACTCAGATGCTTTTTAATGTTATCTTTTAGCTACAAATAATTGAACAACTTCTTTCTAGCATGCCTGTTATCAAGTAAAAGATTTAATCTCACATAAAGGATGAGCAGTCTCTCCAGAATTATAGGGAGAATACCAACAACATTAATGGCTGTTACATTGATAGGAACAAATGAGCAGTTTTGTTGAATCGGAGTTTGCGAGTCCCTGGCACTATCAGTCAGGACAGTTTCTAGACCATCTGCATTCGGATGAGTTAGTCTGCCACTCAGCCAGGTTTTGCAGCCCTAGGCAGTGGCACCCGTTTCTGCTAACAGCCTCTGACACCTTGTGCAGGAGAAAGAGAAAACAGCCACCCAACATTTCTCTTTTCAGCCTCTGAACCGTGTGCGTGCAACGTCCTCAACAAGCTCTCAACATCGGCCAACCTCAGATCATCCGCTGACACTACCTTTTCCATGCCACTGCCTTCAGCACACAATTCCGATTCTGTCCGTGCCACATGGAGCCGGGGAAAACAAGGATGGCACACACGCTTCCCTGCAGGAACTCCAGTGCTTGGGCAGGCGGTGGTGACTTGGAGTTGAACCCTGCACAGACCTGCAAAAATCTGCTCTGTCTTACCCAGGATCTCAGGAGATGGCTGATGGTTGTTCCAGGACCTTCCCCACCACTTGCCTCTTCTCTGATAAATTCAGAACTGGCATTTCAGCGCTGGCTGCTGACCCGGCTCCCGCGCTGAGCAGCCTGACATCCTCTGCCTTCCAGAGCTCCCGAAGCTGCTGCTGGTGAGACAGCTGTTGCCACCGCTTCCAAAACCATGCGAGAGCCACTCTGCAGTGCCATGGCAGCTTGGCAGTGCTAAAGCCACATGGCAGCAAGCTGTGAAAACTTCTCCGCAGCTTCTGTGTATTTGCAGTGGCATTTGCGATGGCGTGGAGCACTGTTTTCATTAGTGCTGGCTGACAAGAGTCGGGAAATGACACTGGCTACGCAGAAGGAGCGAGACGGTAGCAGAAGAGAGAGAAAAATCCTGTAGAGGTTTATTTTTGGCAATGTTCTCCAGAGGTACTTCAGAAAAATCCCAGCAGTGAGGGTGGAATACCTGGAATGCTTGAAATATATGTTTGAAGTAGCACTTAATAATAAAAGGTCCCTGCCTCCTGGATGAAATACGGGGGGCTGCAGCCGGATGTGTGAACGCGGCTGAGGAAACCACAGTCTGCAGCACTTACTGTGCCCCAAATCCTAGTTTGAAGTAGGATCTCTGAGTAGCCAATCCCTTTCTACCTGGAATTTGACTAGATTTGAATTAAATAGCTTCCCTCCAACACTGAGCCAGTTGAATGCGAAAAATCATCCTAGGTAGATTCAGGCCTTCATTACATTGCAGAAAGTTCGATGGTAATTTCTATCATCTCCAATTATCCTAAAAAAGAAGCAAAATATTCTTGTCCCTTCTCCCATTTCTCAAACTAGAGAAATGAGACTGCCGAGAGTTTTTTTCCGGCGTAGCTCCAAGATTTCTGCTAGCACGAGGATGCCAATTAACGGGGTCGTTTGTTGTGTTCCTAACCCAGCTGTGCCAGCTACACTTCTGCATGTTGACCAGGTTGTACACTGAGCTGAAAACTCATAAAAGTAGGAACTGGCCTTTCTGTTTAATAAATTGTTTTCTGAAGATTTCACTGTACTCCTTCATGTTTTTCCCCTCAATACCATAATGCAGTAAGTAAATTAACATACAGGGAGGTACTGCATCCCTACGGATGGGACGATGCAGTAAAGCACGCGGGTTTGGTAGTGCACACAGGTATGAGCAAGCTGAGCTTTACTGGCATAGCTGGCTGCGTGCAGATCCTGCCAGGTGTGTAGTGTAAGGTTAGGCTGTTCCTGGGCCTTGTGTGGTCTGCAAAGACACTCGTGTATAACCTAAAGCACGCATATGTGCATATGCAAAATGTATAGCCTGATGCATGTGCCAAATATATAGGCAGGTATGCAGTGCATGCCTGATTGCATATTTTGTTGGGTAAATATGAAATGTTTTGTGGTTGTATACTTACTTGTCATAAGTGTGCAGAAGGGTATGGAATTCCATGAAAAGCGTTTAGAATATGCAATGCGATGCACACACACGACTTAAAGCCCAGAAAGCATCTTTGTGAGCGTGTCGAACTCTACTGCATTGGCAGTTCTACATTTCCCATTTAAAAAGATTTTAAAATCATTTAAATACTCAATAGAGTTCTGCTGTGCCTACCAAGGAAGTTAGGATTGCTAAAGAACAGCAGAAGACACTGGAGAGGAACAGATGCTACAGCATTTTCCTAGATGTTTTGCACAGGAGCTCTGCAGCATTCTCCTCTGCCCTGAGAATCTGTGCTCCTGGGAGCACATGAATACTCTGTGCTGAGTAGAAACCCTTGCTGTCTGCCAGCAAAATGTTGACAGCGCCCTTTGTTGATTTCCCTGGGGAGTTCACGCGAATCACTTTGAAATACAACAAACCATAGGAACCCTAAATGCTTCTAAACAAGACCAAATTAGAAAAAGGCTTCACATTGAAAACATAATTTTCAATTAGTGCCTATTCAGTGGGAATGGGAACGGGGCGGGGGAGAGCTGGCGTGTGAGATAAGCTGGATTTGTTAACATGCTTTGAAGATGCTTGCTGGCTAGCGTGCCTTTTTTCCCTTGCAAATGCTCACCTTGCTGTAATTTGGTGACATTTCCACAGCTGCAATATGCTCCGCTCTTGCACTTCGGCTAGAAATGAGCTCTGCCCAGCAGGAGGGAGACTTGAGACAACCATCAGCAGGCGGCATCGTGTATCGTGTGCATAGGTGAGCGTAACTACACAGCCTGAAAGCTGGGAAAGAAACAAGTAGTTTCTCTCCTCAGTCCATCCCTGTTTGTACCAACCGATGCACTTACGAGAGCACTGAACAGGGAACATGATGGCTGAACGGTCAGACACCAAAGTGATGACATCTTGGTTGGCTCCAGAACAGCAGAGTGTGTCTTTGGGGGGAGGTCTCTCCATGGACAGACAGCAAGACCCTGCAGGAAGGGCACTGGGGACCCTTCCCTGCCTCAGGGCTCTTGGTCAGGATTCCTCTCTCTTCACAGAGGAAGAGGAGCAAGTGAGTTGCTGCTGCAGCTGCAACTGCCATAAGGAGAGGCATGCAGTACAGAACTTTGTATGGAATCAGCTACTGTTTCGGTTATCCCTTATTCTTTTATTCTCTCTACATGTGGCAGCACTGGGCGTTTTTCCTAGTTTTATGAATCTGAGTGATTGTACCTGCTCCTTTTCTCCCTGCTTGGGTTTGCTTAAAGGTGTTACTTTAGCTTGGACCTCCTTTAGCAGCCCTCTGTGCCTTGTCTCATTTTCTCTTTCGCTCCTCACCTTGTTTTGTTTTGTTACCTACTGTTGCTGGTTGTAGACATTATCCCTTTCCTGCCTTTAATCTCAGGAAGCAGCAGCCTTTCCTGGCTCTTTGCAAGGCTGTGCCGTGACACTTGCCCAGTGTATGGGGCGACCCATCCCCGTGTCCGTTTGTACATGCTGTGTAGGTAGGTTATCTGCCCTCCCTCTTGTATTTCAAGGCACTTGCTTAATTTTAATGAATTTCTTTATTAAAGCTAGGCCAGTGAGCATCTGGACAGATATTTCCAGGGTTTTTCCGTAAAGACACGGAAATCATAGGACACTCACTCACTAGTTCCACCCACTGTGGTGAAAGTGTGAAGATTTCATGACAAGGTTCCAAACTCTGGACATACTTGAGTTCCCCTGCTTTTTCAAAGGGAGAGAACTGATTAAAACGTGGACCTAAGAAGTTGTCAGGGAAATGTGGGGAATATCCATAGAATGTTTATCGAGGAGTGGAAGGACTTTTGTGATGAACACACTTTAGTGAAGACAAGGGGATACCTTAATTTTTAATAGTGGAAGTGGGAACACAAGAACTTTATAATGAAAAGTTTTTTAAGAAAGTACTTTTAACTTTTTAAAACTTTTGAAGAAGAACATGAATATATATTTTAAGGATTTCTTAAAGAAGTGTGAGTATTTAATAAATAAAGGCTTGCCTGCTGACAAAGCCTTTCCTACGTTTGCCATGTGCATTTGTACTCAGGTATTTCTGCAGTTGGTTTGACAAATAAACATGCTATTTTGCTTTAGAAATACTTGCCTGTGTGCTTTTCGCCTCTAAATTTCTTGACTTCTCTTGAAAGTGTATGCTCTCTGTGCCCGACTGGTTTGGGTCAGTTTTGTGTGGGCTGTGGAAACACGCAAGGGAACCGTTACATGTCTGTCCTGTTCATCCCTGTGAGAAAATCCACTAGAATTTAACTTTCGGAAGCAGACACAAATGTTACGGAAAGCTTCGTCTGCTGAATATAAATATCAGCAAATTATTGTCATACACTTACACAGAAATATCAACACTGTATTTTGAGAAAAGTAAGTATAAGAGGGGTTTCCTGATAAGTCAGACTGTTACTGGAACACTCCAGGTAAATTTAGCACTAAACTGCCTTTTTCTTACTTCTTTTATTCCCCTAGATTTTTAGTTCCATCATTTTCCTTGGCATATCTGCCCTGTAAAACCTGCTGAAATCAGGCTAGAAGTGGTTCACTTCTGATTTTCTGCCAATGCTTTAACTCTTAATTTACTACTCACATTCCTTCTTTGTTTCTCTTGTCTCTTTTCCAAAACTCGGAGACCAGCAGAGCTCATTATGTACACTCTCTTGTTAACTTTAATGTCTCTGACAGGATGGTACCTCAACTCTATAAATTTTCCTCTCTCTCCTGCAACATCTCACCTGAAATGTGTTAATCCAAACGAGCATCAGCTCCATGATGTAGTGCCCCTTTTGTCTGCATCCTTTAGAGAATCCTGAGCAACTGGTTCTCTAGTAGAATTATACCCTTTCATAATTATGTCCTTTCCCACTTAGTCTTTTTGAAAGGTGTGAATAGCGAAGATATCTGAGGGTGAGCAAAGTTTTTTGCAAAGTTGGGGAACTGGCTAAACTTTTTCCCTTACTAACTCATTCCTCTTTCCACTCTGAGTTTGTGACACCAGGGAGCCACTGAAACACCTTCTCAGCTTTTACCTAGTGCTCACCAAAACAGCCATTTCTCAATCCAGATGGAACAAGTTTGATGAGAAGATCCTCTACAGCTGTGGATCTCTAACACGGTTGTTCCATGCGGCACTGAGAATTGCCCCCCGCAAGGTACAAGCAGGGAGCAGCCTCACCGTCCCTGGAGGGGTTCAAGAAACGTGTAGATGTGGTGCTTCGAGACATGGTTTAGTGCGTTGGGTGGTGTTGAGTTGATGGTTGGACTTGATGATCCTTGAGGTCTTTTCCAGCCTTAATGATTCTGTGGTCCTATGATTCTTTAGCTCAGGAAACAGTCTGAGCATCTGCTTCTCACGTGGGTTCAGGTGTCTTGACAATTTACTGCTTATAGTTTGGGTAATAACACAGCCTGGAGCATGAAGAGCTCTGAAAGAGAGATCTGTGCTTCCCTAATTAAGATACCGCTAGAAATATCAGCCGCTGGCAAGGAAACAGCAAAAGGTTAAACTGCTTAACAGGCACTCTGTAGAAGTTTACAATACAGACTGTTTCCTCGTTAGCCTTACCAGTCCCAGCGAGCCATTCCAGCTAATCCCTTTATCTCTAGACGTTAAATTTGGCCCTAACTCAACTAGTAGTAGGTTATTTCTATGTAACTTGCAAAGGAGCAAGACAAAATTAAATGACTGAAGTGCAAATTGAACAGAGACTTCCAAGCTGCTGGGAAACACCTGTAATTTTCTCAGAAATCTCCATGACATAGAATCACAGAATCATAGAATCATTAAGGTTGGAAAAGGCCTCAAGGATCATCAAGTCCTCTGATAATCCCGTGTAAAACAGGGATTAAGCTGGTCTGGTTTATTTTCTGGATTTGTTTAGCCTTTCCTAGAGCCAACAAGCAACCCAGTCAAATGTCATCTTGACTATGCCTCAGGTGGTACTTAAAGGGGAATTTTCAGCCGGTCATGATCAGTCAAGATCCACGGGCACTTTTTGACCGTGCTGGTGCTCAAATCAAATCTCAGTTCTCATAGTCACTCTTTACATGTGAGAGAGGAATGTGCATCTCTTGCATCAGATATTCATACGTAACCCTTTCCCACCTGGGTGCCAGAAAAGTTCGGAGTCAGAGATGAACTAAACCAAACTTTTTGGTCCATCCCTATTAAAAGCCTGTATAACTTCAATTGCATTTTTAATTGTAAACAGACTGTGGGCTTTTCTGTGCTCTGCTGAACAGCTGCAGTGTTCTCCCCTGTGTTTGCTGCGTTCTGTTGGCAAGTCAAAGGATTTAGGGAAGGGATTAGATGACATTGTTGCCTGCGATAGCAGAGAACTGGACTCAATGACCTATGCTGTCCCTGCCAATCCTGTGTCCCTATTTTCCTGGGATTCCTGTAGAGTGTGTAAATCATACGAGGATTGCTGGCATGAAAGCCACAGTGCTAATCTTTTTCATTATTGCTTTATCCATTTTGAGCTGGCATATCCATATCGCAGCGTTTGATTTTCTGTTGTCTTGCTGCTTATGCTGTCATTTAAACTAACCCATAAAGGGTGTCAGGACTCCGCTGAGTCGGAATGGAAAAGCTCCAAGTTCATTTTGCACAGATACCAAATGATTACCTAGGCAGTGGAGATCAGTCCTCCATGTATATTTTGATACACCGAAGCTCCAAAGCTGTTTTTGGGCTGTTGGTCTGTGAAGTGTTCTCTTTCAACGATTTAACGCTTCAAAGTGTAGATGCCCCTGTGCAAACAGAGGATTAGGATGTTCCAGGCAGAGGATCGTGAATGCAGGAGAACCTTCACGCAATGAAGAGCTTCTTCACAAGAGAATTACTATCGTAAATACGTAGTTCTGCAAGCAAATGAAGGAACGAAGCCTGGTTTCCTCTGGTTTGGTGTATTGTGGTTGGGTTTTCTAGGATCTGGTAAGACACAAACTGCAGGGGAGGCATTTCAGGCAGCTTTCTTCTCATGGGCTATCCAATGTGGAATGAGGGTGATCGTATCTCAAAAATCCTCATTTTCTCACATAGGAAAAGCACCATGTAAGAGCAAAATTTACTTCCCAGCATTGCCTCTGGGGCATGCTAACCATGAGAAAGGAGCTGGAGCCTTTCCTCCCATCTGTCTGTTTCTATGGCTTGGTCCAGCACCCTACCATTTGACTCAGGAAGAAATGTGCTGCTATCACGAGCCACAACGAGTTCTGAAGATGTTCAGCTGGGAAAAGCTAATAATTTAGAGACAGGACTGCATGTACTTTCCATGAGGTGGTGGCTGCTCTTACAAATGCTTTTATAAAGCATGCACTGCCTGCATTTTTTTTTTTTTTGGTAGTGATGAGGGTGCAATAAAGCACCCGTGACCCACTCAAACACGGGAATCTTCAGCATGGCTCTAAATAGCTCTTCAGCTCTTTCATTATATTAAAGCCCCAAAGTGGGCATTTTGTTGGCCTCTGTGCAGTAGGGAAGATGAGATTGCTTTACACTGCGTGGCTATTTTATTATAATAAATGCATTGAAGATTGAGCTCTTTAATTAATATCTGGAAAAAGAAAGGGAAGGATCTACTGTTGAAGCCCTTGGGCCATTTCAAGGAGAGGGTGAGAGCTGGAATGAGCTGGAGAAATACTGAAATACTTCCTCCTTAATACTCATTTTATGTCCAAACACCATGGCAAGCAGGATGTTTTTCTGGTAGAGGGCACAGCAGGACCATCACAGAGAGAAAATGATGGTGTCACTGGGGCCAGCATCACCTTTTGTCTTGCCCAAATCACTTTCTCTGAAGGTTCCCAAAGCAACTGACCAACGGCAGTTTGTCCTTCTGCCCTCTGGCAATCTATGTGTAAATGTTGCGGTCTCCTTTTCCTGCCTGCCAAAGCGAAGGTGACAGCAAGTTGATTCAACAGCCTCTGAAAACAATGTTCCTGCGCCCTCTCTGCTTCCAGCCGTGGTATGAGTGCAGCTCGTCATTTATTCGTATTTGCAAATTTAGAAAAAAAAAAAATCTATCCTGTTTCTGCTGGAGAACCAGGAAGGTGGACCAGCTACTTTTGCAGTTTCAAACAGTGTGAGGCTGGGACGTGTGACACTTGTGACACTTGCAACCTTTCTGCCAGGCTGGGTGGCCTCTTACAGATGTAACACACACAGCTCAAGCACACAGAAAATCGGGAAGATTCCCGTGGAAACTTCAGCAGGCAGTACTTCCCTCGTGAACATGGAGTTTGCATATAAAACAGAAGTGTAAAGGTAGGAAGGACACATTTGGTAACATACAACGAATCGGGTCAGGAATGTGTGAATGGTAAGTAGAGCACAAACTCTTCAGGCTCTTTGGCAGCTGGTTTTCATTCAGCCTCCCGACTTGCCCGCACAAATGCTTAACATTTGAGAAACCCTTTTATAACAGTTTTCATTTTCCTGCTGCTGCATCAGATAGATAACAGAAAGTCCAGGGATGCACCCGGGCTAGTTTGCCTGGAGCTCAGAGGAAGAACGTTGCCTGATTTTGATGAGGAGATATTTTGGTGTCACCGATGTATGCTCTCTTGCTGTTGTTACCACCAGGGCCCATGATTTTGTCACCGCCTCTGGTCTCGGAGCTGTTACCGTGGAGGACGTCTCTACCCGCTGTTTGTCTTGCTGTGCTGTGTGTCTGTAGCACAAGCATCTCGCCAGCTTTTGCACATCACGGTCCATCACAGACAGTGCAGGAAAATGGCACAACAGCTGCTACTTGTCTTTTTTCCGAATATGTTTCAGAGAGGCTTGAGGAGGGGCAGGTTGCTCAGGGCTGACTTGAAGGAGCATCCTTTGGTAGTGAAGATCCAACTGGCTGAACGACTCTGCCGAATTTCTGAAGCACTGAATCAAAGGGCCAGGAGCAGATTCTCCGTTGGCATGCTGATACAAGCCTGTGCTGCGAGTGGCTCCGAAGAACCATGTAAATGCAAATGAAGCCAGAAGATGAGTTTATGGAACAAATATCAACTTTGTCTCTCATTGTCTTTGCTTTGATTTCTGCTACCAATTAAAAGATAAAAAACTTTTACAGCACATATAAGTCCAATTAGATCATGTAATGAAAACCTCAAGTGCTACTGAGGTGGAACTTGCAATAATTAGTTTTGATACATAAATAAAATTTCCACCTGCAATTTGTTCTTTTAAGCTCATGTTCCTTTTTTAGTTCACAGTGTTTTATAATTTCACTGATGTGTGAGAAGCAGCTTCCAACGTTTCTGTTGCCTTGGTTCTTACAGCCTCTATGCTAATGCATTAAAAATAACTAGAATTAATGACAAATCTAATAAGTCATTATCCTAGTGGCGATGCTATGAACTGGGATTCTAACTTTAAGCACAGGTGAAAAACATTTATAACCCCTTAATTCCACACCTTCAGCCCTCCAGGAAAGGGCAAAGAAACTACTGATCATCGAGGCACTGAAGGCATGACATAGATTTTGCAAGTCAAGAGTCAGAAGCTGTGGCTGGCTACGATGCTGTGCCCGGAGATATAATAAGTGTTGTGAGCAGCTAATAATTTCACAGGCTGCAGGAAGGACCCACCACTTGGTCCTTCCCCAAATATCTGTCCCACATTCCTTTTTTGGAAAAGATTTAATGAAGTTATGCAGTTAGAACTTATAACATACATATGAAGTAGAACTTTTTCACTTGGTACTTCACTCCTTTAAGACTTATTTTGATTTAAACACAGTAAGATATAGTCTCAATAGTTTATGCTGGAACAACATGCACATAAAAGATGGTCTTTTGGCTAAGAAATGGCACAAGCAGTTCAGATCGTGCAAGCCCCCTTCTCACGTGTTTCTGAGCTGATGCAGACCATCACTAAGGGTGAGATTTTGGGGCACTATCCTGTCCTATCAGAGGAGTAATACTTTGTGCTGGCAGTTTAGGTCGTCCAGGTGCTTAAATCCCTGTTTTGAAGGAGCAATAAGGGAGTTAGACATTTATGTGATCTAAACTGCAGGCATAAAATCATGTCTCCTGAAATGCTCCTTGTTCACAACATGGAATTAATAAGACTTCTGTACCTTAGAGCAGCATTGTGAAACTAAAGACATGAATATTTATAAGAAACACATGGAAATCCAGATAAAAGTTGATTCAGTGATTCTTAAAGAGTAATGTTTTAGGGTGTGTGTGCCATGGTCCTGGGAACTAAGGGACTGCATACAAAAGATAGCGAGATGCTAATTACCCTCGCTCTTATGCTGCTTATCTTCCAAAGCCATAGGCGTTCAAAGGGCAGGGGCTCTCAGAGTCTTGCAGGATTCAAGGCATAGTATTGCAGATGCTACCAGGTCTGCCTCTTCTAAAAAGCTCTATACCCAGGCTGCTGCATTTCCACCTCAAAAGACACTTCTCCGGACTCTGGTCTTGGCTGCCTTATCAGTGTATTTCTCGTGCTGTCTGCTTGCTTCCTCCTGACTGACACTCTGGGCAAGTAATCTTAGCTCTGGCAACATAATTTAGTGCTACATCCTTGCTGCATGTCTCAGGTTTTATCTTTGCTGCCATAAAGGGAAGCTCAGGTAAGGTTTGGGCATGTACACTCCAGACCTAAGTCAGTGCAGACAACAGAAGATGGAAAGGGCTTATCACCCCGCAACACAGCCTATGGCCGTGAGAAACCTTTCAATCCATCAGCCTGCAAGGGGCTGGGAACACTGGAGATGATACAATGCTGTGGCTTATACTCCACCATAACCTCTGTTGATTAAAACACCTCCTGCCCCGCATACCACAGGAGTCCATACAAAGGGCTGCTCACCTGATTTGTTCTCTGAATATGTTTAAAGTTAATACAGGAGGGCCAAGCCACCTCTGAACCAGAGATCACATTTGTGCCAATGGGAGTACATCCAGCATCCCCAATTGTGGATCCAGCCTGGTGTATGCTGGGTTTTAGCAATCTGGCTCAAAATTGCACAGTTTCTCTGACCACGTCAAGATTGCATCAATTTCCACAGCTCCCAGCGGGGATGCACACAACTGGCTCCATTCCGTCTAGTTGGAGATGTTTTAGTTGAGTGCTTCCACTGGGGATGGAGACATACCAAGCTATCTGTAATGAAGGGAAAGAAAGAGAGGCACCTCCAGAGGATCGCTCAGATTTAGCTAGCGAGATGCAGTTTTGTAGGAACATCCCTTAGAATAACAGAACATGACAGCTAACTGAAGTAACACCTGTAGTTCAGAAGCCATCTACATCCATTAACACGGCTTTGTATCCCAAATTTACATCATCTCCGCAACGTGGCGGGTTGGAATGATACACACTGTTTACGTGCTCCTTCCAAAGTATAGCTGGAGTCAAGCCAATTTACGATGTTGTTTCGGCACCTTGCAAATAACTGTCAGTGAATTCCCAGCTCAGAATACAGCTAATAGCAACGTGGTTCCAAAAGTCTGCTTTTCTCGCAGCCAGCAGACAACAGGAATTTTTCATTCCAGGATTGTTTAGGCAGCAAAGATATTGGCCATTCAATGGGAAGCCCCTTAGTGTATTTGGCAATAATTTAGTGAAAACAAAAGAAAAAAAAAACTCGCTTGTGATCACTCTCAGCGATCGTAAGCGTAATAAAAAAAATAAATCAAAATCTTATTTTTGAGAGGGCAAAAGAAATAGCCAAGTACCAAAGATACTGAACCCCATGAAAAAACATGTGCTAAGGACTTGTTACAGACTACCAGGTATAGGATGAACAAGTTGAGTTATCTTAAGAATTGCAGGGAATCTGAACACTCACTGCATGTCATCCTCAACCAGTTATTGTCATTCAGCAAAAAATAAAAAAGGTGAAATGTCCTTTTTGAAACCACCGTCAGGAGGCAGGCGCACTTTAGCAGCAACCCAAGCCGTCTGCTCTCAGTGTTTGTTAGAAAGTCCATAAACACCAGCCAGCATGTCGGCGAAGCCCCAGCACTCCAAAGCAGCCCGGCACTACCTGCAGGAACAGGGGGACAAGGGGGGATTGTGATCCCAGCAGCCTGCGGGGACACAGGGACAAGGGGGGATTGTGACCCCAGACCTGCCAAACCGAAGTAGGGCATTCCTCAGCTTGGAAAAGGAGGAGCACCAGCAGCAGGCATTTCCAGTGTTCTGAAGGAGAAAAAGGGAATGGGATGATAACATCCCAGAGCAGAAACAATATTTTTCTTTTTTTTTCATTTTTTTTTCAAAATGCTCAGACCCACACTGACACACAGCTTCCCTGAGTTTCTGCCTCCCTACCCAGGCCCTTAAAGAACGATAAGATGGGTGACAGAAGGCATCAAGACCAACAGCGCGTTCAGTCCTTGTGTGATGATGATCCCAGTAAGATCCCAGTCTCAATCAGCAGTGGCAAAACTCCCAGCTCCTGCTCAGTCCCACTGTGCCCCTGGCAGGGTGGTGAGGACACTGCTCGGAAAGGAGCTGGGTGTCACAGCTGCGGTGCTTATCCCCTCGGTCCGGAGGTGCTAACAGACACATGAGATCAGATTTTCTTCTTCACACACGCAGAGCTCTTCCTTCTCCCTCCCCACAGAGATTTGCACAAACCTGCAAACATGCTTTTAATTGAGGAGTCTAACCCATCAATCATACAAAAGAGCGTGCCACGGTCTGCGCTGGCTGCCACCTGCTTATAAAGAAAAAATAGAAAGTAGCCAAGGAGCATATGAATTGAATTGTATTGAAAATTTACTCAGTCAATCTTTCGGGACCAATTCTTGTCTCTCAGAAGTGATTTCACTGCACTATTTGTCTTGGTAATACAACCAGAAGTGCTTTCTTCCTTCTGGGAATTGAAACGCCTCTTGCTGTAACCTCTTCTGCACGGCAGCTGCAAACACAGGGGCTGTCTCACCTAGCGGGCACATTCTCAGCCATTAAAACCTTTCTGTTCTCCATCACAGCTCACTTTAAGGTCCCCTCTGTTTTTAACAAAAACCACAGCTGTCAGGCCCATTAAACCATTCCTTCAGAGATGCTCAATCCAGTGTATGCCAGAACTAACGTGTCCTACTGTCCAGCAGAGGAAAGAGGGAGGACTGTGATGAGCCATAGCTGCCTTTGTACAGAGTTTGGGGATGTACGGTGGGAATTTAGAGTCATAGACTCACAGCACAGTTTGGGCTGGAAGGGACCACGGAGGCCATCTAGTCCAACCCCTGCAGCGAGCAGGGACACCTTCCACTAGATCAGGTGGCCCAGAGCCCCGTCCAACCTGACCTTGAGTGTTTCCAGAGGCTTGCTGTTTCCAGGTCGGCTTGCTGTCGAATTTCAGTGTGATGCCTCAGCCAGGCTGAACTCAGCTCTGGGGACTCAGACAGCGGTAACCCAAAGATGACATTCTCATATCTACGTAGGATTGGCCTCTAGCATCTTGGGCTTATTGCAAATTATAACATCTGCTTTGCCAGTTCAAGAGTGCAGAAGGGAGGCTGGGTCTGCTTATAGCACTCAGGAACTGATTTTCCTGTAGAAGAAGAATCACTTTTTACTGGTGAATGCAGCCCTGGTGTGGCAAAGAGATTGGGTGAAGAGAGGAGAAATGGGCAAGAGTGAGGCAGTCAGGTCAAAGCAGCACTACAGAGAAGTATGGGCTGTGTGGACCAGAGGTGGGGTGCAGGACATCAGTGAGAACGAGACATTAAGGCAAGGATGGCCTGGTGTGCAGGCAGGCAGAACCTTTCAGTTAGCTCTCAGCTATCAGCGTTTTTGCAAGGATGTATCTTCCAACATATTTGTATTGATCTTTGAAGCACAAGAAAACCCTTACGACAAGAACCAGACTTTCTTCCTGTCTGAAATATTCCCCACAAAGTGTCTTGTTCCCAAACATCCTCTGTATCATCTCCTGCCTTTCCCTGATACTTTTTTCCAGTCTTATTCTAGAAGATTGATTTGTCTGTAGTGTGCATGGGAAATCCTCATACAGCTGCTCTACACGAGCCTCGAGTCCAAGTAATTTCTCACCTGCCGCTGCCATGATCTATGGGAACAATACGTATTGATTAGTGGCTGGACATGAAACCGTGCAAGGCTGAAGGACGCTTCTTTTATTGAGAACCAATTCCCTGCTTGCTCCATTTTCCTGTTACGAGCTCCAGAAGCCAAGATTAATGATGGCTGTTCCACTTGTTTAAGCAGCTGATGTCTCAGGTCAGGATCCCACCTGGGGCTCCCTTCTGGTCAGTAACAACAGACCAGACCTAAGCAAAAAAACCACCATAAAACATAGCAATGTTTTCGCTTCCAAGTTGGCAAAGAAAATAATTTCTTCAGGAGCAGGAAACCCATTGAAGGACAGAAAATGAGAACCACTACAGATGGCAACAGAATTTTTACTATAGTCCATTGCTATCGTGTTTTCATAGATGCAACCTGCAAAATGCAGATGTCGCTGGGGTGAGATGCAGCTGTTGGACATGAAGAGACACAATTGCCATTAACTGTATGATGGAAGTGTTCACAGTGAATGAAATGCAGAAAATGACAGGGTCAATGATCACACATGTGTAGATACAGAGGAAGGTGACAACCAAGAAGCACAGGAAAAAAGGCATGTAGAGCTATTTTGGGTACTTACAGCCAGTGTTTTTGACACAGAGAATAAAGAGGATGGACAACAGGCCAGCAGAGCTGGACCATGGATTCCCACCAGTGCATTAAAGAGAGTTAACCCAGGAGCAAGCCTGCTATTTCTTGCTCCACACCCAAAGACACTGAGAGAAAGAAGACGACGATAACAATGAAAGATGGGGAGCCTGTATTGCTGCTGCACATGCTATAGTCATTCTTTAGTTAGCACGCTTTAGATTCCAAGATTCTTGCTCTGTTATTTTTTAGCAGTAGAAAATTAATTTATTGGGAAAAGTGGTCAAGAGTGAAAGCTAATTAAAAGGTCTACTTGAAATACTCCTACAAGTGAGTACTAAGAGTTAGTTGCTTTCTGCTTCTTTAAAAGCTCCACAGTCAGGTTTATTGGGTTGTTACTATGACATGACTATTTTTTTTAATGCAAAATTTCATGCTTAACTCTCAAATACAATCAGAGAAATAAGAAATAGTCATCATGCAGCCACCAAGTCTTCCACCTATTTTTTTTTTGCCACATTCCACATGAAAAATACCAGCTGAACCTTGTGTTACATTGCAAACCGTTGAACTAACGAATGTTACCTCTTGTAGCCGCCATTCAACTTGCAGAGTTGGGAGAGTTTGGAGGGTGTTATTCGGCTGCCATTTGTTTGACTAAGGAACAAAAAAGGAAAGGAAACACTGCACCCTCCACTCCTGCCATCACCACTTTATCTGTCTCCATCTGTCACCCACGTAGGCTCTGGGTGATAAAATTTCTAAGCACTTTCGAGCACATGGAGCGAGTGCTGCTGAATCAGGAGAACCACAGTCTGGTCTCAACAGTGAGTTAATCTTTTAACCATGCCGTGGCTGAACCAGGTGCTCTTGTTCTCTGACCTGATGGCACTGCTTTCCAGTGAGGGTCCAAAACGGAAGAATGTTAACCCCATATTGGACTGCCATTCCCTGGACTTCTTGGGAGGTGAGTAAAGATGGGAATTTCTCCCTGGAAATTTGGTAGGGTTTCTTTTTTTTATGTCAAAGAAAACCCTGGCTCTTGTGCTGACTTAATCCAGTTGCTTTGGGCCTTTTTGCAGCTGTCAGGGTTGTGTGTGTAGCCTGATGCATCAAAGAGGTCGTCTTGTAAAAGCCAAATAACACATCTTCAAAGGCTGAAATTTCGAGACATCAGCTAAAGGGTTTTAAGGAGAGAAGATGGTGGCAAGTTGAATAAAATCCACGTGTATTCTGCTCAGAAACAGCTCAAGAGCAACTTCAGGTAAAGCAATCCTGCTCCTCAAATTGGGACTATATGAAGTAAAGCTCCATCGATCCCTCCTGAACCGCCTCGCTAAATCTAGTCTGATTTAGCGTAAACGTCAGAGCGCTTTCACCGACCTCAGTAAATGCTCGCAGGCAGGTGAGGGTGACCCTAGGCACTGCCCGTAGGAGCCATTAAGATTCATCTTATGTTTCCACAGCCCCTGTAAGCTGGGAGGACTTCTAAAATTTCGCAGTCTATGGGTAAGTTTGAGTCTGGTGGTGTTCAGGCAAGTGGTTGGGGCTGGGGGAAGTGTGGTAGGAAAAGACAGGAGATTGCCTTCCTGTTTTCCGGAGGAGAACATTCAGGAGAAAGCATGTGTGTCTGCCTCAGAGAGAGATTGTAGTGAACGGCCACTAGCCCAGGCCTTTGAGAGTGGTAGCCTTGTTCTTACTCATTCTTACTGGTGGTTTTGTGTATTTCTGTAGATGAGTAATGCTAAAGATTCCTGGTGCGGACTCTCACTTAGATGTAGTGTTTTAATATGTTGATGAAACTATAAACAAGATAAATATTGTCCCAAGCAGTATTTACACCTGTATCTGAATACAGAAAAATAAACCACCAAAGAAAATGATAATTGTATTGTAATTCTAAGAGTAGTTCAAATAATAAGAATTTCGCATACTGCTAGTGAATTTAGTGCCGAGCAGCACTCAGCAGGCAGCTCTCATCCAGCCGGGTGGGATGCTGATTGGAAAAAAAAACAAGGGGAGAGGAAGAAGACACTGATTTACCGTTCTGCTTCCTACTCTGTACCAGCTAGCAGAGCTTGCTAGTTGCATGGGTGAGAAGAAGAATGTGCTCGACCCCAGGCAGGATTTTAGGAGCGCCTCCTTGCACACCAGACTGCTTCGACTGCTGACTTCTGAGTCCCGAGGGGCAAATTTATCTCTAACGTGGATTTTCATGAAAGCTGAATAAGCGCCACTCCCTTTTGTAAGAGGAATAAGAATGTTTTCAGCAGCTAAAAAAAAATAATAAATTCTTATGCCAGCTCTGAAATTAGTGAAGCACCCAATAAATTGTTTTCAAGCGGCAGATCCAAGTGTCTTTCCCCTGCTCTCTCCAACAGCTTCCTGCCCAGAGGATGCTTCAGGTCTGCAGCTCCCAGATGTTACAGAAATTCTCTGGTGGTGTTCAGCAGGGCAGCACGTACACACCCACGGGGCGAGGGCTGTGCTGTGGAACATCTGGCTGGGGAACAACCTGGCCGCTGCACAGCTCCAAATTCTCTCAGGCATTTTAGAGTGAGTCAGGCTCTGGAGCGAGGTATCCAGCACATCCTGGCCGTGTTCCTTCCCTTGCTGGAGGCAGAACCTTGTGGCGTTTATTACTTGCCCGGTTTCCTAGTGCTTACTTTCAAAGCCTCCAGAGGAGAACTTTGCTTTGTTAGTCTGTTTCTAGCATTGCCCTCTCATTTTGGGTTTCCTGCTGTACACAGATGAACAGAAGGAAGGTTGGGCAGAAGGTGAGAAAGCAGGTTGCTGGCTCGTATTTATTTGTGAAAGAGGAAGCCTGACCTCAGAGGGACAGCAATGACTCCTGTGGAGGGACAGTGTATGAATACTGATGCTTCAGAAACCTCAGATTATTTTTAGTTTTCTGTCCCAAGAACAGGAATCCCACGGTGCAGGTAGAGACTCCCTCCGTAGAAGCTGGGCCACCCAGAATTGGCACACTTCATTTACAATGAAGAAATTTTAAACAGTGCTGGATTCTGCTCTCGGTTACAGCAGCAAAAACTGGAACAGACATTCTGATGCCAATGGCATAATTTTGGATTTGTTCCTGAACACCGAGCTGGTCTCTGGCCCTCAGTCCTCTCTCCTTTATGTTCACAGGAACCTTCTCCTGAGCATATACGATAGTTTATATCTCTCTTTTCATCTTCCTTTCAGCAAGTAAAATACCAGCTTTGAAGTAGAACTTAGATGTAGTAGTCAAGAAGCAGATGGATCCAAAGGAGATAGAGAATTGAGGCTTTGAGCAGCCTGGGCTAGTGGGAGGTGTCCCTGCCATTGGACAGTGGTTGGAACTCCATGATCTTTGAAGTCACTTCTGACCCAAACCATCCTGTGATTCTATGATTCTATGAACTCAGAGGCTGATTTTATCTACACAGGTATCAGCATACAAGTGCCACCAAACTTGGTGAATGTCCTTTCCAAATTTATTTTGAAGGCTTCCAATACTCTGCAGAAAGCTGGCTTTGGCCATCCCCTCCTTCTTACATTGTCTTCCCTCACTGTCCTTTGAAACCCTCCACTGTTTCACGGGAGATTTCTCAGTCTAAGACATTGTCTTTGCATCTTCAAACAGAGCACGGACAAGGTAGAAACAGTTGCCACTTCTTCCAGAATCAGAGTAAAACTTACTTTCCAAGGAACTGGACTTTGCTAGCCAAGATGTGGATTTCACAGTCCCGAGGAGAGGAGTTTCCTGGGGAGTGGAGTTCTGTGTTGAAAAGCAGTAACTCTTCAGAAACCTGGAAAGCAAGCCTTTCTCTTGCTGCAGCTCATCTTTCAGGGAACTCCAGCTATTTTATTATTTGATGTTTAATCCTTTCTGAATCTTTTTTTTTTTTTTTTTAATTCCAGAGAACGACTTCTTTGGGGGAAGCATCTACTTCTTCACTTCTTCGTGTTTTAATCTACTTTAAGTAAAGTCCCTGATCACAGCACGCTGATGATACCATGTTTGGTGTATGCTCGTTTTGGATTGTTTTCAAAGACTTCCAATATTTTGAGAAGCTTCTTATTTTAGCCATATCTTCTTTCCTATTCTTTTCCTTTGTTCTTTATGTCCATTGACTCTTTACCATCCCAAAATGCCGTGTTTTAATCTCCTTTGCATTGTCCCTTTCTGTAACAGTGCCCTGAAGAGTGCCGTTGTCAAAACCCATATTCATCTTGACCTCTCTAGAGAGTTTGAACCTCGGCATCTCTGGCCCTATTTAAATGACTTTAATAAAGCCATGGAAATTTGCTAAATGATTTGTCTCTGTAGCATTATGGAGCTGCAGCAGTTCCTAGCTTCCCCCAGACAGATTCCCCAGCCGACAATCCCAAGAGGGCTACAGACAGCCAAAAAAAAATAAACCCAGATCCCGGGGAGTGTGAATGGATGTAATTTTATGGCCACGTGCCTCATGGGGAATGTTGTCGAGACTTTGGGATCTATCTGTATTTTAGTTAATATGGTTGTCCTACATTGTCTTCTGGGAGAAGGGCAACAGAAAACAATTTTAATGAGATCCCATAGGTTTTTGCCAGGTAATTTATAATATCCAAAGACAAAATTCAATGAATTAAATAAAGGGAATAATAACAAAACATCTGGTTAATGGATCTGGTTTTGTGTAACAGGGAGGAGGGTTACAGCTGATATATCTGGAGAAATTGTGGCAGAGCCTTAAAACTAGAACATTATTGCTTTTTATCTGGGCTGAAAGGCGCTCCGGCAGTAATGGGAAACAGGAAAGAGGTATTGGTAGATTAGGAGATGCATGGGAATGGAAAGGTAAGAGGGTTTTCAATGATGAGGCCAAGAAGATAGGAAGTCATAGAAGGAGAATGGTGATGCGTCTTGAACAAGCTAGCAATGAGCTCTGAAGATGAGGAAAACAGGAGTGAAGCTGATGTAAAGAAGGAGAATTAAGGGTGATGGAAAGCGACACCTGTTTTTTTGTATATTGGTTTATTTCAAACCCATCTTTTCACACAGTTTTTGGTTTGTGTTTTCCTCTTGTTTTCTAAGGTAAAGTATTTTTCAACAGAAATTGGAAAAGAATTATATTCTTTAAAAAATGTACTCCTTTTCAGCAGAAAAATTGTGGGGTTTTTGTAACCATTGTCACTGAAAACAATATGGACGTAATTTCCCAATGGAGAAAAAGGGTTTTAAATCCAGAAGTAATTCAACCTCCTAGAGAAGTGAAGAGGAGTGAGGGAATAGAGGAACCGGAGCACTAGGAGTGGGACTTTGGAATGGATATTGGGAATACGTCTGTGGTCCCCTTGCTGACTGAAATCAGGCATTCGAAAGCGCTTGTTCTTCAGTGTTGAGAGGACAGAGGTGACATTGTTGCAGTGATAATAAATGGGGACTTATTTGGTACTTCACTTTGGAGAAACTTTTGATTTTGAACTTAATGTCTGCCTGTGCACGTGTGAGTTACCAAAGGGGTTACCCTGCCCAGCCAAGAGGATTGGGACACCCAAAGACAGACCACAATGCTTGCAGCTTGCAACGTCAAGTTCAAAATTGGCATGCAGAAAGGATTCTTACCAAGCAATTGCTTGCTGATGTGGCTCATTGTTTGACTTATTGGGTTCTTGTAGCCTAACAGCAAAGCACAGAATTCAGAAGCAGGAGATGGGAGGATCCCTGTGGCAAAGTAATAAACTAGTCAAATCAGTCACCTGGGTCTACATGGAGATTTTGAAGTCAGCTTTGCTTTACTTTTTATCACTGTTTATGACACCTGAACAAAGCCAAAAATGTCCATTAATGGTTCCAGTCCAGCGAAAACCTCAGGTTAGTCTAAACAGAGAAAATGAGCTTAAACACAGGAGTGAGACTTGACAAAGCTGTGGCTGGAAAACAAGGTATTAACATTTTCCACCTTCTGACAAGCTCTTGCAATAGGGGCAAAACAGGTTTTCCTTTAGTTGTCTCGGTTTTGGCTAACCCCACTGCATCTGGAGTGTCTCTTCACTTTAAAAATAGAAAGGCAATGGCTGCAAAACTCAAGGTGTTTGGAGCTTCAGAAGTGAAGATGAAGGTCTGTTGTTCCTGAGACCAACCAAGGAACATGGAAGTCTCTATCAGCATCTTCTTCCCTTCCCCTTTATCTCCCTTTCGCATGTTTAACCAGAGTTTCAGGATTTTACAAAACTTAAATGGTCAGACACAATGTTTCTGAAGGAAACTGGTTGACTGGAAAATCACAGTGCCACCAATTCAAGCCCATAACGTATGATTTGAATTCTCATGAAGCTTTTTCCACAAATGACACAAAGCATTTGAAAGGTCAAAATCTTCAGAACTCCAATGTTGTTGCTCATTCCTAGCTTTGCTTCTGAATAGACTGATTTTTTAATTTCCCCTTTCTGACCTTCATTCCTCCATCTGCTTCTATGGTTTCTACAGCTGCTGTGATTTGTTTTATAAACTGCCTCTGCCTGGGCTGCTTCTGTCCCGAGCGCATTTTGTTTGGGGCTGATATGTTGCCTAAACCCTTCCCTGTTCTTTGATGATATTGCCAAATCGAGTCGCCTCGCTGGATTGACTCTTCCCCCCGTTTATTTCAGAGAGCCTTTCGAACTGGAATCTCCAAACCCATCACAACTGCCATTGTAAATCAAGCTGACAGTCAATTACAAGATGGACTACGTCTCTGAACAAGCCTGGCTTTGAAAGCCCAGCCTTTTCTAATATACTTACAGACCTGCAGGACACAGGGGTACCCACCACGTGTGAACAACTGGGATGTGGTGGAAAAAAACGGCAGAAATGTAAGAGAACTCCGAGGGGTTTAGTCAGAATGATAAGAAAAGTGTTATCTGTCCCCCAAGGAATGAGCCTTAGCTGGTGGGGATGCTGCTTTTCGTGAAGCTTTGTTGTAATCTAATGCGTTAACACTTTCACTGCTGGCAGGTAGCAGATGGGTTCTGATGTACCGGCATCTGTTTCAAAACCAGCAGGGCACATATTACCAATAGAAAAGCATTGTAGTACACAGGGAGCTAGTAATCCACGAAGAAATGCACAATAATGCATCTTGCACCGTTTTTAGCTTTAGTGGAAAAATATTGCAGCGAGACAGTTTGGGGTATGGGCGTACGTGTCTGTAAGTAAACTCCAGAAAGCACTTGGCACAGTTTGATTCCTCTCCATTTGGCAAATCATCTGGTGTTCTCCCTTCTGTTGCATATCCCAGAATAAAACAGGAGAAGCTGTCTCCAAGCGTACAAAAAGAGTGAGCTGAGGCTGCACCGTGACCGTGTTTCTAACGCATCAGAAGTGAAGGTAGCTCTGTTTGGTTTGCCATTCTGTTCGGGTCACCACAAAACTGCAGAGATGTGGAAACAGCACCACCGAGGTAATTGCTGCAAAAAGCACGCCGTGACGTTCAGTAGGAACTTTCCTCATGAGAGCTGCTCCACTGGGGTGGTGTGTATAACTCTGGATAACCTGGCACTGGAAAAGGTCTGACAAAAGCAAGGTGAGAGCTCTTACTTCTGGGAGGATGCAGTCAGTCCAGTCCGGGCATGGTGAAACATCCGAAATGCATGCTCTGGGCGAGTCGCTCTGTCAGCCTCCCGGTTTATGGTGCCAAAGAATCTGCTGCCTTGGTTTGAACATTAATAAGAATAGCACAGAAATCGAAAGAGAAACTGAAATTGTGAGCTGCTGGAAGAAGCAGAAGATTTATTTTTTAAAAACGTGCCTGTAGAAGCAGTTGCGGAATATCTTCTTGCTTTGAGAATTAACACATATTCTGTGGCTGGGGGACCTGGACTGGAAATAAAGACGAAAGCCACAGCTCACATGCTGTGCTTGTGTTGCAAGCCATCCTCTCTCCCTTGCCTGCAGGAATTTTAACAGCAGAAGGCAAAACCCAGGAAACGAAGTTGTGAAGAGCGTAGCAGGACTAGCGAGGAGCAGGTCTGTCCCCATCTGCTCCTTTGGCCCCTGCTGCTTTGCAGGAACATCCTGTCTCTGCCTTGGTTTAGTCTGGGGTGGAACAAAAAGGAGAGAAAAGCACAGTGTTGAGACTTGCTTGACTGCAGGAGCTGCAGATGGTGCAATGGCCAGGTTACCTCTCTTGGTTCTGCATTAGCGTTGTGCCGTGATGTTGAAGTGAGCTGTTTGAGGACGTTACGCTACGTGGCAGTGGACTTTCTTATTCTATTTGGTCTCTCCTGCTTTTCCCTTCATGCTCTGTCTTGCTCCTACCCCATCGCTTTCCTCCCACTCTCTCGTTAAGTTGGTAAGTGGCCTCCTTCATGGGCCAGGATAATGGGCTGAGAATTGCCCGTGTGACATGCACACATTTGTTCCCGCGTCCTCCAACTGTTTCTACTCCCAGCAAGCGTGGGGCTGGCATACAGACTGCTTCTCCTGCCTCCCTCTTCTTTGCAGGTGGCTGCCAGGCTGTGGATGGGATCAGCCTGAAGTGAGGATGACCTGTTTGCTGCTGCCTGTGTCACAAAAGGCAGGGTGACAAACCCATCCTGCCAGCTGGGCGGCATCACCCGCCCGTCCTGTGTTGTTCTTCCTCTTTCACTCCGCTGTAATTTGGATTTAGCCCATCTGTACTGCCGTGGGAATGAAAGGAAGACTCAGTCCTCTTGGACCAACAGCAGTTATTCTGAATTTGCCACAGGTAGGAGTTTCCTGCTGCTGCCACTGGAGCAAATGCTGCAAAAAGCACTGGTTATCCTAGGTCTATCTCTGGTGAAGAAATGCCCCTCGCTCCCAAGACTGTGCAACATGCTTCAAGCAGCTGCAAGGACCTATTGACTCTTCTTTTAACACCTTTTTAAAAAAGAAACCTCAGTCCTGCAAACAAAGCCCTCTGTCCTATGTGCTGCAAAGTGCTTGTTATGGCACAACAAACAGCAGCTGTCAGAGCAGACAAGAAAGCACAGTTTTTGAAGGGGGGTGTGCGCAGAAGGAACTCTGGAAATATTTCTTTCGCTGTTTGACATCCCAGAAAGAGAGGATGCTGATAAACTAGAATGAGACCAGGCAATAAAGGGATGGAGAAAATGACTTCTTTATGAAGAAGGAAGTAAATATATACAGACTCATTCTGAAATTTTTTCTGCAGTGGTGTTATTGTAGTTAAAAATAAGGAATGTAGGACATACACGTGCCTTTATGCGGCGTTCATGATGTTCGGACCTGTTGCCTTATGTTTTTTGTTGCCCCAAGTCTTAGGTAAAACTAATGAATTTGACTTTTTCCTTATTTGAGTAGTTTATGGCTCTAGCACTGTTCTCCACCTTCATCTTATGTTTAAGTGAATTTTTTCTTCCTTTTTTTGGGTATTTGCATAAAATCATGGATACAGTGTTCTGTAGCAATTAATACACACCAGTCCTTTGACACTTGTTCTGACCTTTTTTTCCTGGTGCTTTCACATACCCACGCTTCCATTCATGTCTCTCTCATACTGATATTTTTATTTCCAGTATTAATATTTCTGTTAAAGATTTCTCAGCTGAATGGTAAAATCAGCCACTGTAAACCATCCAGCACCGACGAGTGACATTTATCCTTTTGCAGAAAGCCACTGCAAGCTTTATGCACCACTCAAGTCCCAACACAAGACACAGCTGAAGAATTAGCTGGTACTTAGGCAGAGAGAATAGCAAAGTTCACCCAAGAGCCCTTTTTTGGCTGGCAGATCTGAGCCTGCAAGAGCTACCCAGTAACCGTAAGCATGACTAAGAACTGAGAGAGAAAAGAGTCTTCACATTTAGCTGACACCACTCCCAGGGCTGCAGTGTGGCTGTGACAAGACTGCCGCAAACTGCATCGTCAGGTGGAATACAAAGATGGGCCATTCGCGCTTCACGCCAGCTTCCGAGCTATTTAAGTCCTCCTTTCGAACTAGCTCTGTGTTATCCCCTTTATTCCAGCTGCGTCACTGCTTTGAATGAATGCCACTTAATATCCTGCTGGGGAGGGGCAGGCTGTGAAAACGGTGATGTCTTTGCAAATCTGATCTCAGGTTTCAGATGGTTTATAACACAGACCATCCGACGTGCATCCTGGGGGATTACCGTATGTGCTTTGGATTTATAGAGCTCTCAGGTGTGTAAATATTGTGTTGGTTAAGCTCCCTTAAACACAAGGGGGCATTTACAGATATCTAGAGCTTCAAATGAGCCAGTGTACAACAGCATCCTATACTGGTCTTTTATTTCTTGGGACTCCAAATTGTCTACACACCGGGAGTTTTTAAAGACTTTTTAAAAGGAATTGTGAAGTTACATGCTCAGACTTCTCCTTTCCCTGTTCCAGGTCATCATCTTCTCTACATCCCACTATCTGGATGGACTCAGCAGTCTGTCCCCTTCACTCCGTTCCACCTGTAAGGGAATCCTTCCTGTAGAGAGAAGATTAGATGCGGGCCTTGTCCCATAATCTTTTGATCCTTACCTGTTCCTGAAGAGAATATTCCAGTATTTCTGCCACTGTTTTGCAGTGGGAGTTTTTGTTGTCACACTCAGCAGGTAGGTTCATAGAATCACAGAATCATGAAGGTTGGAAAAGACCTCAAGGATCATCAAGTCCAACCGTCAACCCAACACCACCCGAACAACTAACCCATGTCCCCAAGCACCACATCTACATGTCTCTTGAACACCGGATTACTTGGTTTTAGACAAGGCTCACTGTTTCGTATTAACAACTGTCCACTTGGCCAGCTCGAGGCCTCTACACCATTGTCGTCATCTTTGTAGGACTTTAGTGATACAAAGACATTGAGCTCAGTTTCTGAACAAGGATCCCACTCTAAATAATTGCACACAAGTTGTGATCTACGTATCCCGCAATCTCTTCCACTCATTTTCACGTAGGGATCCCCGTATGCATGCATTGCGGAGGATTTCTGGCTGGCAGGTATGTTTTCATCACGTCGTCTGAAACACCAGAAGGAGTGTATAGGGAAGGAAGGGGGAAAAAGGAAAAACGATGATCACATTCTGACCGAAAACTGACGGACAATTTCCTGATGAAGTTGTTCTCCTTCTGCATAATTATTCCATTTCAGAGGTATGGGAGGATCAAAAATTTCTGGTGTAGTCTTCAGCTTTCATGCTTAATAGAAGCAAAGCCTGTGTTTCCTTTATACTCTGCACTGAGCCATTTCAGCTGGAAAAAGTGAGATATGCTGTGCTTTGATATTAAGTATCCCTTGAAGGACTTGGCTGCTCTAAAGATCAGGAAGTTAATGATATTTTGTCTTGCAGCAGGGTGACTTTTTAATGTATATTTTAGATAATGCAGCAGTTCAGTGATAATATTGTAGATTATTGCATTTCCTTCCTGAGGCTTTATATTAAATGGGTAAATGTTTCTGGACAAGAAAAGCCTTCGTCAGTTTCAAAAGCTTTTTTTCTCCTTGTCCTTTCTGGCTCTGTTATTTCTATTAGAAGGGCTTTTGCGATTGTGTTTTTTCTCCTGGCTTTTGTTGGGAATGATTCTTCCCCGTGGAGACAGCTAGCATAAAACTTCTGTGCTCCAGACTGGGAAATGAAGCAAGACATAGACCTTGAGCTCCACATATGGAGCCATGGGAGCATGAACACACCCTCCCGTTCACCAGAACAGCAGCACCTCAACTTTATCAACTGAGTCAAGCAGCCTTTGAAGCCTGAACATGGTAGCTGCTTGTGCAAAGGAGTTTTACACCAGCGTGCCTCCATTATTTAATATGCAGTTTCTTCCCTATGGATTTGGAAGGTCATATTCCAAAGGATGGACACACAGTATTCCTGTTTTAAACCCAGCTCATCTTTTCTGTAACACTGCTTTCAAGATTCAGCCGCATACAGCGAGAAGCAGCTAGGGCAGTCGCTGTGCTGTGTACAAATGAGGAAAGTTTGAATGTCAAGTGATGGATGGGCTTCATCTGGAGAGAGAGGCAAAAGAGAGATGCAGTCAAAACCAATCTCTGCTTCCAGAGTTCCCTTTGGACAAAAACTGCGACTCACTTGTCATGCTTATAGATGCTTTTCATCGAGATCATAAGCAACAGAAAGCTCATCTGCACTGCAGTGGAGCATGGGACCGAGGTCTGCGTGGCCACCAAGCAGGCTGGTGCGGATAGGTAGGGCAGTAGCGCAGCCTGGAGGTACCAGCTTTTGTCCTAGAAGCAGTGTGGGCAGCTTAGCTCGAAGCTCCGTGTGAGTTGTAGCTGACTCCCCTGGACTGCCTGCGGAGCTCTTTGCATGTGTGCACGCTGATGTATGGTGCCATCCAGTCATGGTGCCAAGCTGTTGTATAAACGAATAAAATCTTTCACCCCGTGCTCAGAGATAATTTGATCTTTAACAGAGACAGTATCCTTCTGAAATTCTGGATCACTCTTGCCAAACTTTTGAAGTGTTGTACTGGATGTCTTACTCATGGACACGATGGAGGAATGCTATCTGGAGTAGAGAGACCAAAGCTCCTGAAGAACAGGAGACTTCAGAGATGGGGATCCTGTGCTGTCACCCTGGGTCCTGAACCCGCACACAACCCGCACACCTCTGACCCTAGTGCAGATGGGGAGAGGAGAAACAAGCGTGCTCTGGGTGTATTGCACACTTGACATGCCTCCTCATAAAAGACAACAGAAGCTATCCTCTGCTTTAAAAGGATACATGCTGACAGTCTGCAGTAAAGCAAATGATTTCCCCATCTGAGCAGCTAACAGTAAATGCCTGGCACAGAGCCGTACAGCTCCGGGTCTGAAGACACTGCGGCTGTAACAGAGGGATGAAAATGCATGAGCAATAACAGAAATGGATGATTAAAAGAAGAGTAACCTTTCTAAGGTAGTCCCTCTTAATACATGTGACTTTGCCTTGTGCCTTTGGGCTTTCCCACACTAGAAAAATGAGCAGAAGGAAGGTCAAGTTGGGTTCAGTTAACTCTGACCTAAAGATGACAGCTTTGCTAGTATAGCTCTGCTGCAATGTTTTTAACCTCAAACAAGCAGGTCAAGAGGCAGCCTTGACTCCCCGCAGACTCCCAGTGATCACAGCAACAGTGTTTTCTGCTGCCTGTGCTCCTGCCTTACACACCTGCAGCCTGTGGGATCATGGTGAGTGTCGGGTGCTTGGGCGAGGTGTGGGGCTGTGAGCAGGTGGTTAATTCACATCAGATTCCTCCCACGAGAACTGGGGAATGTCTGGGAAATCTGCTGGGAAACCCCCAGCCTGTTTCACTCTGCTGAAGGTCAGAAAAAGTTTGTGAAATTTAGCAACTGGAAAGCTATATGCGTGTCCAAAATAGACATTACCATGAATATTGCTGGTCTAGAAGAGGAATATTTCAGTTGGAAGGGATCAACTAGTCCAATGGCCTGAGACATTCAGGGCTGACCAAAAGTTAAAGCATGTCATTAAGGGCATTGTCCAATGCCTCTTAAACACTGACAGGCATGGGGCATCAACCACCTCTCTAGGAAGCCTGTTCCAGTGTTTGGCCACCCTCCTGGTAAAGAAATGCTTCCTAACGTCCAGTCTAAACCTCCCCCAGTGCAGCATCACACCACTGGATACCAGGGAGAAGAGCTCAGCACCTCCCTCTCCATGTCCCCTGCTCAGGAAGCTGTAGAGAGCCATGAGGTCACCCCTCAGCCTCCTTTTCTCCAAATTAGACAAGCCCAAAGTCCTTAGCTGCTCCTTATGGGACAGTCCATAAGTTCAGGCTACGCTGCTCTTCTCTGATTGGCTGTCTATAGGTACTGTTGTAAGAATGCAAGCATGATGAGGCATTGGAACAGGCTGCCCAGGGCAGTGGTGGAGTCACCATCCCTGGAGGGGTTCAAGAAACGTGTAGATGTGGTGCTTCGGGACATGGGTTAGTGGGTTGGGTGGTGTTGGGATGACGGCTGGACTTGATGGTCCTTGAGGTCTTTTCCAGCCTTCATGATTCTATGATTCTATTCCTGCTAAGGGTCCGCCATGGGCCTTTGCGCATGGGTACCTCTGACTTGCAGCTGTTTCCTTACTCACTTTTGGCCACTGTAGCTCATCTTACATCTGCCATTTCTGGTTCTTCCTAAGTGTCTGTGCTGACAGGCTGCAGGGCTGCTCTGTAGTAAGACTGAGGAAGATTAGGTTAATTCTGTCTGCAAATCCAGTTGTGATGATGAGGAGGAGCCAAGACAGATGAGCCCAGCAGTGTGTCCATTGCCCCTAGATACGAGACATGCACCCTTTGTGGTATGTTTAAAAAGACATTGGTTGGGCTGAGGCAGTGGGTCACTGCTTCATGCAGATAAATACTCATGTCTTGCAGCTGTATGAGGACTGGTACGTGATCTAGCGACAGGACAACGGGTAATGGCTTTAAGCTGAAAGAGGGCAGATCTAGATTGGATGTTAGGAGGAAGCTTTTTCCTGCGCGGGGGGTGAGGCAGTGGCCCAGGTTGCCCAGAGAAGCTGTGGATGCCCCATCCCTGGAGGGGTTCAAGGCCAGGCTGGATGAGGCTTTGAGCAACCTGGGCTAGTGGGAGGTGTCCCTGCCCATGGCAGGGGGTGGCACTGGATGGTCTCTAAGGTCCTTTCCAACCCAAACCGTTCTGGGATTTCTGCTGCACCAACGTCAGTGAGGGTAGCTCAGCTGGACGGTGAGAGAGATCAGACTGAAGGCAGTAAAAATTGAGAGCTGTCCTTCGAGCATATGTAAGGACTTGAATTTACAGCCAGTAAGTGGAGCTAAAGCTCCACGAGAGCTTATTTCTTTAGAAAACATGGTTAAAAATTGCTGATGGAACTTTTTTCTCCCCATTTCCTTGCATTTATTTAGTCCTTTTGTTGCATATAAACAGTCATGCTGCTGGAAGCTCATGGTGGGAGCTCGTAACTTTTCTATTTCATTCCTTGAGGCACAGACGGAGCACAGGATCTTTGCCGCATTGACTGTGCAGTTAGCCCTTTCCCACGCTATCTGTTCGTTTTGCAATAGTTCTTCTTCCTAATTTCACACACAAATTTCTCCTGTCAGTTAAACACAAAATGATTGCATTTGTGTGCATGTGAGCAGTTATGTTTGCAAAGGGGACTTTCTTGTTCTTATTAGTCTAATTCAATTAATTGCCTCAGTGGCAATATTGTGTCCAAGCGTTTGGGGAGAGCTGTCCTTTTGCTGCATTGTTACTCAGTATTGCAATTCATGTACGACATCGAACATCTACATCTTCATCTTGCATCCCTTTAGTCTCTTTTCTAATTTCTCCCTTTTTTGAAATTGCACTTATCAGTCTCAATTTTTGCCTGATCTGGATCACTTTCTGCTTTTATTCAGCTGTTTAAAAATATTGGCTCTTCATCTGAAGGATTTAGGCAGGAAAGCACTTAGATATTTGTCTGCCTGTAAGCATTTGTGCTGTGCAATAGACTCCAAGGGGACTAGTTATATAGCAAAGTTAGGGACGTGATGGAGTGCTTCCTTGGACCAAGATCATTAATACTTCACCTTGACTTACACGGCTAAGAACCCAGCTCAACAGTGGATCACCAGAGAGGCTCAGGCAATTCTTTGACAATGTTTATCTTTTCAAAATCCACTAGCCGTAATACAAGTCCTTTGTTGAATAAATACAGACTTTTTTTTTCTAAAATGGGCTGTTTCTTGAAACCATAAAATGGATGTTATTGAGCTCAGCTCACACGTGTGGCACCTTCTCTATTGATTTTGACAAACTCTTGTTTCACCACTGCCATGGATGGCCATTTAACTTGAGTTCTTGGCCTGTAGTCTGGGAAAATGAAGATCATGGAACAGCCCAGATCTACCATGTGCTTTGGGAGCAATGAGTGTCTGGCACTAGCAGACCCACAGCCCATTGAATCTGGCCTTATTCCATCTGAAAAATGAGCGGCTGATATTCTGCAAAGGTTCAGTATGATCCATCAAGCTCATTTTGCTGACAAGGGATGGGAAGGAGAGATCTGTGGAGTGTTAGAGAAGAGAATTTCTGGCAGGTACTTTTTTCTTTAAAGGTGACTAATTCACCAGTTCTTGCAGGCTTTCTGGATCCTTCCCCTCCTGGTGCCTTTCCATGGACAGCTGGCGAGATATTCCAAAAATCATTACACTCACACACTTGCTTGTATCCCTAAAATCTCTGTGATATGAGCAAACATTTTGGCATTAGGGTAACACCGGAGAGAGTACCACAGCTGTTTGAGATGCGGGGGGATGGAAGGGAGGACTGACACTGCAGGGTGAGGTTCTGCCAGAGGCATTTTTATACTGGGATATTTTTCTGCCCAGCAAAACACAGTATTAAATCAAGTCAGAACGTGCCCGTCCCTGCTGTACTCCGTCCACAGCTGTGCCTAGAGCAGCGTAGCTCTTCCCTCAGACAGATAAAGGATGTGTGTGGGCATCTGTTTCTTTGCCACACGCTGAAGAGAGCCCCACAGTGACAACTGGACGAGCTTGGTGGAGGTGGCAGCAGTTCCAGGAACACCTTGCCAGAGTCAACAGAAGAACAGAAATAATTTTAGAAGGCCTTGGTTTGATGAGACTATCTCAAGAAACAGCCTTTTTGGATAATCAAATCAAATTACGAGTTGTTCTAGAAAAATTAAAATGGTAGTATTTGGAACATGAGGGTCTGGAAGTTTCGTGCGCTGGTTAGAAAGCACCATTTTATTTTGAGAATTAAAATTATTTCTTTCTCATCCATTACGGGAGACTGGGATAACCAAAACGATTTAGGGGTTGGATTTCCTGAAAAGGTGGAATTCGATCCGGTATGAAACTCTTTACATATTTGTTTTATTGTCTTAATAGAGGTTTAAACTCATGTCTATGCTTTTAATGCCTTCCGCCTTCCTGATGTGCTTCATTTTTCCCTAGAAATTTCTAGTACAAGCACTGTTTATGAATGATTTCTTTTAAATATGTTTTGGCTTGTTCAACACCCCTCTCAAGCCCTTAGACAAAACCTTTTTTTCCCGTAGAATAGTTCTATCTCCTAGAGAATGACTGTGCATTTAAGCTTTTATCCAACAAGAAAAGATGATTTGGGCATCATCTGCTTGTTACTTCCATCGTGCGGTTGTGTGCACTCAAAGCACTTGAAACATTCTGCCAGCTGCATGTTGGCATTTCTTTTTGCCTCTAATGGCTCTTTGGGCAGACATCAAAACCACTTCTTCAGCTGATGCTCCCGCATCATGAACCTTTGTCCCTTTTCAGGCCATTTCACCTAAATCCAAGCAAAAGGGCTGATTGCTACAAAGCGTGAGACAAGCGCAATATGTACTTGTAACAAGCCAACGTCTGTACGTAGTGGCAGGCAAAATGTCACGCGCTTTCCGTGCCTGGTGCTTTCTCTGCCAAGACACGCCATTTACAGCCAAGCAGAGGTTGTGCTTTTGTGAGCCCTGGGCAGACACCGCATCGTTTGCTCTCAGCCTGACGTTGGGAGTTAGTAGCCAAGGACTGGGGGATTACAGCAGGCTTGAACTCATCCAGTGAGGAGATAATACGCAGTAGCAGAGTTGCTTTGTCTTACCGGCAGCAAGCTGAAAGGGAGTTCAACACCTAGGCCCACGCTGCTGCATGGAAAGAAGACGCTCACGGTATACTCTGATTTTGTACAAACAACCTCGCCTAAAAATATTTTGAATGTACCGTCATTATAACACAAAACTCTTTGCATGGCCAGGCAAAGTTGTACCTTTTTCCTCGATGGATAAATCCCCCTGGACTCCCAGTGAGTGCAGAGGCATAATTATTACCCGCTATTTCTGCAAGAAGAATTTGTAGACCCCTAAGCCCCTGGGACATTTTCTGCTCTCTGCTCTATGAATGCACTGACACATCCCAGAGAAGGCACAAAGGAAAATGTCGGAGGTGGAGGACAGGAGGAACTCTGATCCTGGCCACCAGCAGCGTGCGGAGTTTGTATGCTCAAAGGGAATTTTAAAATAACTCAAAGAAGCAGGCTTTTTACAGCTCTCTATCCTGTGCAAAGTGATGTCTGAAGAGGTCCCTCTTCAAGCAGAAGAGAGTGATGATTTTATGGCTTGGGTCGAGGTCCTGAGGAGCAGATTGGCAGGGCTGGTGGATCGTCATTCTCCCATGGGGTCTGGCCTTGCCTCCACAGCGATCAGGGAGAACTTGCTTCTCAGCTCACACTCTTGGGTAGCATTTTTTTGAGAAAATATTGGGACTTTACACAAAACAGGAAGAACATTAAGCCTGTGAATTCCACTAGCCAAACACCAGTAGAGGATGTATTAAGACAGGTTATATTGTATAAGTAGGACAGCTTGGATTACAGGGTCTTAGCCCCTGCAAGAAATGTAGGTGTGACCAACCTTACCCTTGAACTCGTAGCTGTCCTCTTGTGCTTCCCGGTGTGCTCTTAGCTGGCGCAATGGCGCGCCTTTATACACAAAGTCTCATTCACAGCACAGCCTGGGCCCTGCTTGTGGACGGAGTCAGGATTACACAGGACATGAAATAATTTCATGTGAGAGGCCTTTGTTGTATGTTGGAGATGTTAATGTGCAGTCAATAAGACAAGGAGTGTCAGGAAGAAAAGGAAGTTCTGAAAGAGGGGAGGTTGAGATGAGATATTAGGAAGAAATGTTTCCCTGTGTGGGGGGTGAGGCAATGGCCCAGGTTGCCCAGAGAAGCTGTGGATGCCCCATCCCTGGAGGGGTTCAAGGCCAGGCTGGATGAGGCTTTGGGCAACCTGGGCTAGTGGGAGGTGTCCCTGCCCATGGCAGGGGGGTTGGAACTCGATGATCCTTTCCAACCCAAACCATTCTGTGATTCTATGATTCTGTGATTTTTATGATTGGCAGCTGCCTGACACTACAGAAGGAGATATTATGCTTGCTTCTCCATTTCTTCATCTATTGAGAAAAAAATACTCATAGGAGATTTCAATTATGAAGTTGGCAAGTCATTTAAACTAGTTTTTTCAAACACAGCATGTGCGTGTTTCTCATTTTCTGGGTGCCTAGCTTCTAGCTTATTTTGGCCTCAAGCCATTGAACATATTGCGGATAGAGACTGAGACTAAGAACTTAATTCCGTGTCCTCTTCCACATCCTCTGGGAAGCTCTTGTATAGAGCTGAAGACTGGTAGGTGCATTTGCCATAACCCCTGTGGCTGAGCTAATGTACTGTAGCTTTCTTCACTAGGTGGATTTTCCTGCAAAGCGTTGCGAGGGTTTGCCATCAGAGACCGAGGAACTCTCTTTATCTATGCACAGCATTGATCAAATGGGGTTTTACAGCAGTCGCCTAAGGTGCCTGCACTGCAACTGCGAGCTCCCTGAGCAGCACACGCTGCCAGTTGGCCTAACTTGCCTGAATCCAGCTTCAAGCACCTGTTTTTCATCCATGAGCTTTGGCTGAATAAGGCAAAGAGAAACAGAGCTGCTCCCCTGATCGTTGCTGACAGTGACTGATCTTTATGTGCAGCCTAAACTCTCCTGGAAACACTTGAGCAAATGAAGAAACATGCTGGATGCTTCCGAAAAGGTACTGCAGCGCTCATTAGAGCGGTACCCAGCTTTTCCTTATCTTTGGACAGAAGAGGAAGAAACCTGACAGTTCATTTTAGTGGAGTGGATGGGGGAGTGCCTAACTATTCTGATTCAAGCTGTGGAAGTGGCTTCTCTTGGAGACTGAAGAGGAGCTCTCAGCCTGCCAGTGCTATTGCAGGAGTTCTGTCGTCATTTGGCTCAAAGACACCAAACAAATGGACCCCACTCTGAGCTGGCTCTGCCCAGGCTGAGTCCAATTTCACCTCTGATTCTGCAGCCTCAGACTATGTTCACAGGACTCTGGACAGTTGCTGGCTGTCGATGCTAAGCAAACCCCTACAAATATTGAGTTACTATTTCAGCACTGTACAGCAGCTTCTCACTGGAGTGAAATTAAATGTGAACCGAGCAGAGATGTCTATGGATGATATGAATATTTGCCACAGGCATGATTAAACTGCTCTGGCCAGCTTTTCAGCCATCTAGTCAAATACACTTCTTCAGCAAGAGGGCAAGTTCCGTCAGCTTCCCGGTCAGTTAATGTTCCCGTGATTAATTCCTCTGCATCCCCAGGACTGAGCAGCTTTGTGCAGCGCAGTGAATGTGCCTGCTATAATCTTTGATACTGCCAGTGATAAGCTGGGCTTTATTTGCATGGTCTTTCACTTGAGATTCTGTTCACAACCAGCAGCTGCGTACTTTTCTGTGTATCATCGTATTATCGCTCCAGGCTGTTCAGAGGCCAATATTTCAACACCATAAATGCTGATCCCACTCTAGTCTTTCCCTTATGAGAAGCTGAAGCATCTCTTTTGCTGTTAGTGAAACATAATCTGAACTATTGCTTTTGATCATCGTATTAGCAGAGGCAGCTGGTACACAGAGAGCTCCCATGTTAACTAACTGGGAAGTACAAGTAAACACCAAGTTTGCTTAAATTGGGAAGAGAAGGGGACTCAGGATACAGAATTGCTTTTAATGTTTTTTTCCCTTTGAATTACTGTGGGACATAAAGGAAAAAAGCAACGAGGGAAAAGCTTTTTTTTTAAAGAGGGAGTGGCCCAATCCTTACTCTGCTGTAGTGAGAGCTCCCAGTTGAGCTCAATGGTGCTGCTGTTGTAGCATCAAGCTTTTTCTTGGCTTCTTCTTGGCTGTAACATAGAAGTTACTGGAGCTGGTCTCTGGCGTTTGATGTCAGAGATTTCTCTATGTCCCAAAGGACAGATGGCAAATCCTCTCAGCGAGCTCTTGGCAGAAGCCCTGTGCTGGGAGTGACTGTGGAGGTGCAGCTCCACACAGACAAGTACGGAGACCGCAGCCCTGCCCCGAGACTGGGAGTGGATCTGGGGTGGGCAGTACTGGGCACTGTGCCTGGCTGTCAGGAAAGGGCTCATTTGGTGACAAATGTGACCATCACAGACATGGGAGATATTAGCTACCTTTTCTGTAGGCTGTGGAGGGTAACTTAACCCAGGTTAGTGATGTCCTTTGAGATCTCCTGAGGAAGGACGCGGTGCGTACAATGGATGCCCTATCCTCATCCCAACTGGTTGGCACCTAGTCCAGTGCTGTATCATGCAGGCTCTGGCTTATTTGTCTATCGCTGTTCTTAACAATCACATTGGGGGTTCAAAGTCAAGGTATTAGGAAGCCCCTTTCTGCAGTTTTGTTAAAAGCATGGGAGCTTGAAGGTTCATCACATTGGGTTCATTGCAAAAAGGGCACTAAATATTTAATACAAAAAAGTTAAATATTATCATAAAAGTAATTTAATATAAATGGCTTTCAGCAAATCCTTATCCATATTTCATGACTGAAATGGGTGGCTGGTTTCTAATGTTTGCATGCAATTAATTTTAATGGGTGCAACACATTACTGCCAATCCTTTGTCCCTCAGGGACCCTGGCCCCATCAAGAAAAGAAAATAGCAGGACATCAAATGTCAGTGACACAGAGGGTGACGCAGCACCCTGTGTAGAGATCTGGAAATGACAAGTTAATAGGCTACTGATAGTTCCTGAAGTGTATCGAGAGTAATTATTTTATGTGTCTGGGGGTGAATGAGGAATGGCAGGAACTCCATAAGGTAAAGATACCTGAAAATATTGATTTACATTAGGGACATATAAAACTTCCATTTTTCACGTCTTTGTAAGGTCCATTTAAATAGGTAGCAGTCTTCCCACTGATTTCAGAAGAGGTCTTCAGTGAATTTTGTATACTTATTATCATAATTAGCTTTGCTTGGGTGAGGCCAAAGAAAAGTTCTCTGATCCTCCAAACTCATTCACGCCCACTAAGATCTCCTGGGGAGGAGGAAGCTGCAAGATGAAGCAGACTGTGTATGTTGTGAATGCTTTAAGTTGTGGAGTTTGCTGGATATTCACAAATGTCCCTCCGGATCGCCTATAGAAAAAGATGTGTAAGGCATCTGATGACCTTCGAAATAGCAGGAGAGATTTTTGAAATCTAACCAAACGTGTCTCAGACCATTAAACTGGGCAGAGAAAAAGTCTGGCATATTTGATTCTGAAAGAAATTTCTGAAATGGTAAAAGGGAAAAGAAAGGTGGTGCACTGTAACACTAAAACTGACTTCATTCTGGGCTTCTGGGGATGAAGGTCTCCAGCTTTAATTAGCATCAAGCTTACCTGTCTTCTGTTTCAACCCTGAATATTAATTAGTGATGCCCTTGGGGTAATCAACCCTTGTGGATCTCTGAGAAAAATGAACTGATTAGTAGATTGACCTTGACAGTTCCCAGGGAAGAAGATGAAAATACAGCCTGTTCAACTGTGCTGCGCTGTAAACTCAGCGTAACCCAGAGTATGGGGAGGCCCAAAGGAAGAACGAGGAAAACTTAATGAGGAGGTTAGTTACAAAGGGTGCCATTCATTTTTCCACTTAAAAATGCAAATCTTTTTACTTTCAAGCCACAAATGGAATTTAAAGGGCTGCATACCAAAAACTGTTCAGTACTTACATATCCATTTGATTTAACCAACGCTCACTGTCTGTTATCTGAGCGTTGAAGACTTGAATTTAGAATATCTGGACATATTTTCAGAAGAATCCCTCTCAAATTGTATAAACCTTCCAAAATGTGCCCTTTAAACACATCTCAATCATCCTGAGTTTACTTTTTGCTGCTTCCCGGCAAGCAGCTGATGTTTTCAGGAAATGGAAATTTTTGGAACTAATGGAGCAAGACCTGGTGAATACAACACCAGATTTGCCCCTCGCTGCCTCACACTTGGTGGCTTTGCCCTGGATTCTTTGCAGGGTTCTTCTTCTGTGTTTGTTATTGGTGGTGCAACCCTGGACAAACCAAATGCGTCTGCTTGCCTTTTCTGAGTATGAATGAAGAACAAAAAATCTCCGTCGTCTGAGAGACCTTGTGATCTGTTGATCTGAGATGCTCAGAATGCAAAGAAAAACTTTGGAAATTTCCTATCCCTTCACAGCCTTCTGTATTAAACTTAGTTCCTTCTCCTCCCTACAGCCTCTTTCTTATCAAACGATTTACTCTTGAATCAGCGTGTTACACCGTTTCCTACTTTCTTGTCCTCCAAGTACATCTAACAACATGCAGAAGCTCCTCTGTCTTTCCTGTGCTGTTCATACCTCCTGAAGCCCCAGCTGAGAATTCTACTGCACGGGCACACGACCTGAAGTTGCCATTCCAATATGCTTTTCAGGTTTGATTTCCCGAAAGTGACCAGAAGATGTGAAAGAGTCATTACTGCAAAACCATAGGTTTGTATTTCAAAGCACGTTTGAAGCTAGATAAGCTGCAAAAAGTGCTTTAGGCAATGGAAGAATCTCACTCTTACATTGAAAAATAGAAAAGATAAGTAGTGATGTGCTCTTGGCATGCAGTTAGCTGGTCTGTATTTTTGTTCATTATTATTATTGTGGGGTAAAAGTCAAAGAACATCAAGATGTGCATTTCCTAATAGAAATTTCCAATATAGGACATACAGTGATGCTGAAGGGTAGATAAGAGAACTCTAAACTCTGTAAAACTCATTGATGTCATCTTACCCCCAAGAACAAGTCAAACAAAAGGCATCTATGTATAGTACTTGGAGAGAAATTGATGCTAATTGGAGGCGCTAGCTTTTTCGATATCCCTGAAGACTCAGATTCTTGGTTTATCAGAGGACAGCGGAACTTGAAGCAATCAGAGGAAGCAGCCTGCCAGGGTGCCTAGAAGAGCCCCCACTAAAGAAGAGGGGCTATTCATGCCCCGTGGCCCCCTCAGAAGGAGAAATCTCCAGTGTAACTGCCAGCAAGGGAATTGGCTCGTGTCAGCTTGTTTTTGTGACTCAATGCAAACATCACATCTATTCAGAGTGAAGCATGTTGGTAATAACAACAGGAACGTCCGACGCTGAACGAGCCAGAGCTAGCACACCCACTCAGCTTTGGATAACACCACACGATGGTCAGACTGGGCTGTAGTACAACGAACCTGGAATGCTTTTCAATAGATGCGGGAGGTGGGTCAGGAACCGGGAGGTAAGGTGACCAAGGGGGGCAGTGGCACGGGCCGTGTGCCGTTGTCACCTTTCTTTGCAAAGGCAAAGAGCCCTGGGAAGCAGGTGGGCTGCTGCTGCTGGAGCTGGGCTGTACTGGGGTCTCCTAACGGTGAGGGTAGGAGCGGGGGCTCCCCACCGCCTGTGACTCCACCACTCTAGAGACAAAATCCTGCCTAGTCAGGACTCTCCAATGTGCATTTTGTTCTAGCTCTCTCTGGCCCTATTTTCCTCATTCCTGCGACTGCAAATTTCAAGTTAGTTTTCTTTTTTTATTTTTCTTTTTTTCCCTGTAAGTTTGCTGCATCAGAAGGAGTGATCATATAGCAGCAAGGATTGCCTGGGTAAAGTGTAAATGAACCTCAGTGGAGACCTGTGTTGCCATAGCTAAGCTATTTTTAGTACCTAAGGTAGTTTTTTTCAATCCAGCTCAGGTTTCTGTATGCTCCACTGAATTCTGCAGACTGCAAGTACCCTGCCATGTAATTAGAACTCGATTCAGCATACAAAAATGTATTGAACATTCTGGGGTGGTGATTTTAGTCCTCTCTACCACTGAATGTCGGCCAAATTTCAACTTAATGTTAGTCCGTTCCATTGCATAGTGTCAGTAAATTAGAAATAATCTAAATAAGCTGGTTGAGAGACTGTAATTAACATTATTGACTGCATTTTGAATTTTCTCTGCTTTTCTTCGCTTCTCAATCATTTGAGACATTTACTTATACATCTCTGTGCTTCTTAAGTGTTTTTGGAGAGGAGTTGCGTTTTTTTGTGTGTGACATGAATATAGGGATTCCAAAACCGTTGGAATACCTCCTGGAAGTGCTGAGGGACTACTGGCATTTAAACAAACACAATCCTTTCAGACAGAGCCATCAGGACTGCTTCAGCTGACAGCACTCCAGGAGGGATGTGCTGCCTGGAGCACTCGGGGCTGCTGTGAAGAGATTAGGAGAGCAGTGGGGGTTGCTGCGGACTAAAAAGCCAAGTTGTGGAGGAGCACACTTCCGCTCATTGATGGACGTGTGTGCCTGACTCAAATTTAAGGAAGAAATTCTTCGGGACTGCTGAAAAATGGGAAAGTATTGAATTCTACCTAATATTACTGTGTTTTCTTATTTCAACCAGCATTTTGTGATTTGATTTATGATTGAGGCAGTGGCCCAGGTTGCCCAGAGAAGCTGTGGATGCCCCATCCCTGGAGGGGTTCAAGGCCAGGCTGGATGAGGCTTTGGGCAACCTGGGCTAGTGGGAGGTGTCCCTGCCCATGGCAGGGGGGTTGAGACTCAATGATCTCTAAGGTCCTTTCCAACCCAAACCTTTCAATGATTCTGTGATTCTATGATTCTGTGACTTATTCATTCAGAAATAAATCTGCATTTTGCTAAAAATCTGAAGGAAGTAAGAATCACAGAACCATTAAGGCTAGAAAAGCCTTCAAGGATCATCAAGTTCAACTGTCAACCCAACACCACCCAACCCACTAAACCATGTCTCAAAGCAATATTTAGCAAATAAGGTGGAAGCCCCAATGCTTTTCTCATCAAGTGCTGTTTCTTTAATCCCTCCATGGCAATGATCCAGATTACTACATATTATGGCAGTTGCTACTACAAAATTTGCTTGTGCTTCACTGGAGTTAAAGTAAACCCATCTGTTACAAGAACGCTAACAAGCATTCATATTTACAATACCTTTGTGAAATTTGGACTTTGGTCAGAGGGCCTAGGGGATTCCCCCAGACTCCCAGTGGCTGCAGCAGGTCCCCAGGAGCAGGCTGGTCTCTGTGGCGGGACAGCAGTGGGTGTTCAGCACCATCCTGCCGCTAGGCTGTGACTATTAGAGTCAGAGAAGACAGGCTCTTCTGAAGGTTTCATGGTGACCTGTGGATCAGAGCTTCCTCCTGTGCACATTGGACAGGATTATGATTTCTTACCAACTGGTTTCATGGTCTAGAACTGTTTTTTATTTTGTTGTTCCTCAAAGCCATCATCACTTTTAGGGTACAGGACTTCTCTGAACCTCCACCCGGACTGGTCTTTCTAAAATTTCCTCCTCATCTAAAGCTTTGACCCTTAGGATCTCAATTTCCTTCAAGTTTTGTTGGGTTTTGGTGGGTTTTTTGTTGTTGTTTTTGTGGGGTTTTAAAAATTTTTCTCTGGGGGAAAGAGGGAGGTAGGAAGAAAAAACTCGTCTTGGATCAGAAGTGTTTTCAGGGTTGGCAAACTGGTGATTTCTGATTGCTATGTTGGAAATTTTTCAAAGCAGTGCTGGTACTCCTTTAAAGATAGATGTATGACGAAGAATACCAAGCCATCAGTTTCAAACTGTGAGGTGAAGGAGCCCTAATACACTGCAAGACTCCCCAGCTTTCAAACACCATTCGGGACGGCACGGACAGGCAAGCTGGCTGCTTCTGCACCATCTCCTGGCAGGCTAACAATTAGTTAATTGGCGCTGCTAATTACAATGTTCATTAAGCAATCCCAGGTGGCAGGTTTACCCTTCCCATCAGTGTCATGGAAACATTCTGAATAGGATTTCATGCACAAGTGGAGGTAATGGCACTTTCTGTCTCTCTTGCACGCAGACGTAGCATGGTAGCATAAGCGATACTCAGCCTCCCGTGTCAGGTACTTCAGCTCCATCTGGGATTCCTTCCTGGCCTCATTTCAAAGAGAAGAAGAACCGCGTTGTTCTCTTACAGAAATGTGACTCGATTTTGGTTATTAATTTCTCCACATTTTGCCCAGTTGAATAAAGATGTTGAGTTTTATGAGGTTGATACCATTATTAATGCATGGGACTCATTAAAAAAACAGTGCTTTACATTGCCCAAGCCCTGTACAAACAGTAATTCATAGTAATTTGTATCACCATAACCTCAGAAATATAACCAAGGAAGGATGCACTAGACTCCAAGTAATCAGTCCCATCCTTATTGCTTTCTGGGTGGCTGGAACTGCTGGTTCAAAGCAAATCACCCAAGCAGCTACAGGCTGTTGCAGGGATGCCCCACTGGCTCCTGCTCCTCGAGACATCAATTAACTTTTCTGGAGTTCTGGGATTCTGGTATGCTGTTTTCTCATCTTCTCCCCAAGAAAGCCAAATACATCTGTCTTTTTCTCCAAGATTCTGCTTTGTGCCTTTCTACTTAATTGATTCAATATCTTTGTTCATATCTCAGATGAAAGTCCCCTGTTTTTTTCTACACTTTTATCTCTTCAGCTTTTTTTTTTTCTCCTCTCTTCTGCTTTAACTTCAAGGAAATGCAACACATTGGTTAGAAGCACTGGCTGTATCAGGTAAAGTGGGCTCATTTCTGCCTGAGTGATTTTGGAGTGAAAGGAAGAAGGCGTCCTTGCCTCAGTTTCCCCATCAGTTTCGGTTGCAGTTGTCCCACAAGGTACTGTGTACATACAGAACAGCGTTACCCACTCGTACATCTCTTCTGTAGGGCTCCTTAAATATTTGATTGACTTGCTCCTGCTGCTGTTAATGTGATTTGTTTAATTTTTTAGGCGTTCTCCAGGCTGTAAAGCTTTTTGTGATACATGAACATGAGTGATGCTACATGAAGTTTATGATGATGATTTCAGCAAAACTGTGGCAATGCAGGACGCGGTCCAGCCTGTGGGACACACGCCACTTTTCATTTCCTTGCCTTTGCAGAGGAAAAGACGCGTGTGTTTCCCGAGCACTCTGGGCACTCTCTGAAGCCAAGGTTACTTATCTCGTGGCGAGTGTATCCTATGCTTACAGAGATAATTTTGGAAGGCTAACCAAAATGCAATCCTACCTAAAATCAGGAGGCCAGTCAAAACTCTGAAGCCTCCTTTGTCTTTGATTCCTTACAACACTCTCCCACAATGTTTTTGCTCTTTTCCAGGCTTTTCTGGAAGCTGGTGAAAAGCCCTCGAGAAAAATCTCATCAGGAAAAGATGAGAAACAAAGAACCAAACGTTCCCAGCGCATTGACCTCCAGAGGAGACTCTCGGGGTCTGGCCGGATAGATATCTTGTCTTGATGAAAGGAGTCTTTCTTTTCTGAGAGTTTCAAAGTCCTTGCCCCCATAGCAATTTCCCTTTTAACTGTTTTTTTTTTCCTTAGTGTTTCAGATGAACTTTCATTTCTTTTTGAGCAGAGTTTTAATTATCCTGGTGCCTGACTGCGATGTGGCTGAGGTGGAGACACCAGCTGGTTTTGAGTCACATCTGCAGATCACATAGGGATCATCTCTATGGTAACTGACCCACGTCGAGTAGGAGAAAAAAATGCTCAGAACTAAAGATTAATTGCTGTTTCATTTATACATGTTTTGTGCAACCCCAGTGTTGCAAACTGAGTATCCAATTCGAATGAGATTATTAACAGGTTCACCATCTTTTTTTGTTACTTGAATGTCTAAAGAACTACTTGAAATATTTTGAAAATAGCGACTCCCTCTCTATACACTCCTTGTGCATGGGAAATCCCGGCCAACTATTTTATTTTATTTTATTTTATTTTATTTTATTTTATTTTATTTTATTTTATTTTATTTTATTTTATTTTATTTTATTTTATTTTATTATTTTTTTTTAAAGAGGGAAGAAAAGTACTTGCCATTTTCTTCTTGTATAATAGAGAAGACCTACCTGTCATCCTTCCCCTGTCCGGGACAGGAATAGCTTTGTGTTGTCATTGTCCTAGCAGGCCATCTAGGAAAAAGCACAAGGAAAAAGCAACTAACTAAACAGATCAACAGACAAAACTTCTCTCACAAGTTAACATTCTGTGCAAGGCTTTAGAAATTCTTTGCTGCTTGAGCTGTGCCCCTGTGCACTGGAGATCTGACTATTTGCAGCAAATGAAAGAACTCGGGTCTTTAAAAATGTGCTGTCAATGTGTCTGATTTCTCTTTCAGGGGATTTCCCAGATCCATGTAGGAAAGAAAACTTGTCATTTAATTTAAGAAATTAAATACTTGTTGACTAGTTTTCTCTCCTTACAATATTTGCCAGTTTTGTGAAAATACTTGAAAAGTGCACTGGAGGTTAACGGTGTATCTGGAAAAACAAAATTATTTTTTTTTTACCTCTTACTTTTCATAGTCAAATGTTATGGACTTCACCGCTAGAGACAGATGGAACTACAATGAAATATTTACTCTGAGTTACTGAAATACTGAAACAACTGGTAATTATGGGTTGCAGATCATTTAAAGGTGAGACTGCCTAATGTGGATTATTATTTTAATTTCTCAAGCATGCACATTTGGGTTGTACTGCTGGTGAAAATAGATTCTTTCTTTTTCCCCCAGTATCTCCATCTTGTTTATTAGGATTTTGAGACTGGTGTTTTTGGCTTTCCATACACCCAGTACAAGCTGCTTCCAAAAAGCTTGTGTCTTTTTTGCATTTCTACCCACCAAAGTGACTCTCTTGAGGCAAACATTTGATATCCTTCTAAACAAGCATGGAAATCTCTAGTAACTTTTCATTATTTTATTTATTCTGTCGGAAGAAACATTTCCACATGATCTTTGGCAACTCAAATTCTCCCAACAGTTCTTAAGGAACTCCAGGGATCTCTCTCTTCTCATGGATCTCAGCTGAGTGAATGAATCTACATTCAAACAGAACTAGAGATGTAATTACTTTATAACCTTTAAAAGAAAAATTATGTTCCTAACACAATCACCCATTGCAAAGTCTTCTGGTCTCTGTTGCAGACTTCTTTTCTTCACACTCCCTGACAGAAGAGAAAATTAGGCTTTTGAGTATCTTGGGTGAAAACCAATGACCTGTGGGTTCATAGTGCAACATTTGGTGTTTCTGGCTCTGATTTCCTTGTTATTTTGGGCATTGCAACTCGGAACCTATGAGTGACATTCTGAGTGTAGGAACTCAGTTTAAATCGAATGAAGAAAAAAGTTGCAAGGGATGCTCAGTACTAACACTTTTTTAAACAGTAAAATATTTGCCATTTTTCTATAAGTCAGTAAAATGAGAAATATTATGATACATCAGGTGCTTAGAAAATATTCCCTTTCAGCATGCATTTGTGAAAGAATGTCATAAAATATCTTGGAGTTCTGTATTTATTGCCTTTCTGTACTTCCAAAATTAAATCTTCTCATCTGACAAACACAAAAAATGCTTTGCTTTAAAACTAAGTCTTAGATTTGATAGGCTGGTGCTTGCCTGCATGCTGCTAACCAGCAAAACTCTATTTTTTTGAGTACAGCAGTGTTATTGATGTTCTATGCGCTAGCTTTCTCCTAAACTTTTTTAGTCCTGAATGATTACCAAGAATAAAATGTAACCAATTATTTCAGTTTACAAAATCAGCAAAACAATACAGATCCATGTTAGAAGTACAGAAATGTAGAACTCTAATGCAAATGATGTCTGTCCCAATTTGCATGTCAATGAATATTCATTATAATACTTACATAACGACAGCAAGTGTTCTGGTTATCAGAATTTAAGTCTAAAAAATGCAATGTGGAATAAGTTTTAGGAATATTTTCTACCTGGTGTGCTGGTATCCGGATATATAGATATCTCCACTTGACTAAAATGTACAGGAGGGCTAGTTGGGATTTTCAGAAACAGCACAATCTTGTTGATATGATTTTAACAGGCACATAAAGTACATACATACATGCAATCAGATGTTATACAGGTAAAAAGCTTGATTATTGAGTTGATAGAAACAGATGCTACATCCCAAACCGTACAATAGAGCTTGATCACATAATTGTCAACTGGGTAAATAATATGATTTGGGACACCCAGCTGACTGATCCCACAGATACCGGAGGTGTCTATTAGCTGTCATTGGGCACTCTGAGCTGTCTGATCCACCTGGCTGGAGAGTCATTGAGGCCCCTGATTTGGTATCCAGACAGAAACTGGGTTCTCTGACCAGAGAAGCCTGCATGGTTTCATGAATACTGTACACGATGTCTTTTTGTCTGACCAGCTGTTTAACTGTGTTAAAGAAGCCAACATTAGTAAAAAGACTTAAATCCATGTTTGCTGTCTGTCTAGGACCTGTTTCAAATCTGTTAAACTCAAGTCAGAAGAAGGGGTTTGATGGGATACTCTGCTAATAAGCCAACAGTCAAAAGCTCCTTTTGAAGACCCTGGAAAGAGAATATCTAAACCTTTCCAAAAAAATTGGACTGCCTGATCGAATTCTGATAGTAATTATTACAGGATACCAGTTCCTGCCTCGAGCAGACACATCATTTGTACATATCATTTAATAGTTGCAGAACCTCACACCAAGCAAAGATGAAGGTATTTGTGCAGCTGTACCTTTGAGGATCTTTTGGCATGAAAGACATGATAAAAACTAAAGCACTGATGGTTGAAAATGTCCAGCAGGATCACCGAAAAGAAAGAAATGAAATGTCTTCTCAAAGGCAGACTTTCTTGAGTAAAGTAGGTGATTTCACCTATGCACTTTATCACCAATTGACTCTTCTAAACACTCTCTGTTGCCCCGTTGTTTTGATGTGACACGTATCAGGTGGGTACCTGACTACTTGCCCAATGGTCTGAACACAGAAGGAAGAGAAAGGAAGGTTTTTGTTCTGGATACACTACCTGTTTCTCTCTTGTGGTGGAAAAGTGTGGCACATGCCAGCTGTTTCCCAGTTGACTATTCATAATCTTCATAAACATTCACTGAGAAATGCTAAAGAAATTAGGGGAAAGCCCATATGGCCCTTTTCTTCTTTGTTAAGAGCTGTAGAAAAAAGCCTACTCACCACTTATGGTCATGGGCAAGAAACCAACGTGAGCTCGCAAAACAAAGAAAAACAACCAATTGAATTTATTAACTATTTACAATAAAAACCAAACTGAGATAATGAGAAAGAGAACTACATCTTAGAAAGGCACTTATCCCCCACCCCTTCCTTCTTCCCGTGCCCAAAGGCTTTGTTCCCCATTTCTCTGCCTTCTCCCCGCCCCGTGCGCAGGGGGCAGGGGTGGGGGTTGGGGTCAGTCCATCCCGTGCTGTCTCTGCCGCTCCTTCCTCCTCAGGGGAGGGCTCCTCACAGTCTCCCCTGCTCCAGCGTGGGGTTCCTCTCACGGGAGAGTCCTTCACAAACTGCTCCAACCTGAGTCCTTCCCACGGGCCGCAGTTCTCCACAACTGCTCCAGTGTGGGTCTGTTCAACACAATTCACGGCCTCCTTCAGGCACAGCTACTTCTTCCAACGTGGGGTCTTCCAAGGCTGTATCTTCTCATGGACTGCTCGAGGGACAAATGGGCATCACCATGAGTGATCCATGGGCTGCAATGGGATCTCTGTTTCTGCAGTACCTCCTCCCTCTCCTGTCTCTTCAATGACCTTTGTGCAGTTGTGTCTCTCATATCCTGCTTCTCTCTCTGCAGCAGGTTCTTTCACTGGCGCCTGAGAAAACTGACTCTCGGACAAGCCATGGTGGAGGCTTGGGCTGTGGCAGCTCGGGTTGCAGGAGAAGCCAGGCAGGCAGCTGGATGGCCAGGCTTCTCCTGCTGGGCCAGGCCCTGCCCGGGGCCACACAAACACTCCATGTTCTGTGTCCCCTCTTCACTCAGTCATTCCCAGAAGCGCTGATTGGCTCAGCCCTGGCCAGGGGCGGGTCCCCCCTCTTCACTCTGTCATTCCTAGAGGCACTGATTGGCTCAGCCCTGGCCAGAGGTGGGTCCAGCCTGCAGCTATGGAAACTTCCAGCAGTTTCTCACAGGGGCCATCTTGGTAGTACTCCCCCCTCCCCAGCCCCAGCTCCAAAGGCTTGGAGCCTGCGGAGAGGGAGGAACTCTCACAATTCCTTTAATTTTCCTGCTCTGAAGAACAAGAATATGCTGAGCATGTTCCTGGCTGCACCCATTACAGTTACTGCCCCACCTTGTGACAGGATTCAGGGTGAGAAGAATAATGTTCTACCTCTACTGAGTGATGCTCTCCCTTTCTTTGGCTATGGATCTCTGCTGCGTGCAGCCTCACAGTAACAGCAGAATTGCACAGCACTACACAAGATGGGAAAATCTCTTCAGGTTTTCAAGACCTGACTGCGCAGTCTGGTCCAACCCCATAGCCAACCCTCCTTTGAGCAAGGGGCTGGACCAGGGAGCCCCAGAGGTCCCTTCCAACCTGAACTACATTTGCAACAGGAAACATCACTGTAATCACAAAGAAATTGAACGTAGGCAGTTTCACTGATGGGTTGCTAGGTTCATCAGCCTCTATTTGATGGGTAATCATCAGCAGTGAAAATATAGTCCACCAAGAGGTACGTGAAGCAACCCTAAGGAAACCAAAGGTAACTGCCTGCCTTGGGTCCCAGGGAAACCTTTGACCTCAGGGAAAGACTTGTGTTTGGGCCTAGACTACAACTAATGGCATGAGACAAAGGACCTTTCAGAAGAGGTTTTATTGTCATAGTTTTCTCGTATTACATGACTTACTCCATTTAATTTTGGTGCTGGGTAACACCAGACACTTCTTACTTTGACGGGGCTGACACTGTGCTTGTTGCCCCGAGACTTCTTTGCAGATAAGACAGAGACGGGAGTGGTATAGACACAGGGGATTTACTTCTCACAGGGTGCCATGGTCTTCTTCCATACATACCACCACCTAAGCATTTATCTGGCAATAAAACACTTTCTGCTGCAAGTGTGCAGGTTGGTAGTGGCAGCTCTGGGTAGTTCAGCCGTTTTGTAATTTATTAAGGGTTGCCATTAGCACAGGCACTCTAAAATAGTGGTCTGTTAATCACTGTGAAGGATTTACAGTGAGATTTTCATGTGAAAATCATTCCAGATCCATTCACCAATATTTAGAGCCCCCTGACTTTTAGGTCAAATACAAAATTATTATTTCTCTGGGGAACCAAGAGCGGAAGACAGACATCCACAGACACGCCGCTCCTACAGAGCTGGGCACAGGTGTAAACAGGGCTGTAAACTAAAGAGATTATCACTATGGACTTTGCTTGACTGGATAAAGCTAGTACAGTGTAGTCCTAACCCATGGCTGTAGCTCCTAAAAGCTACGGTGATAGAAAGAAATAGTAGTTTGATTAATAACAATGATATTGCTACTAATAGTGGTAACAATGATAATTATCATTATAGTAATATTGATAATAATAATAATAATAATACTCGTTTATTTGCATGTGTTGTAGAAATGCTTTTGGATTAGCTGCAGCCCATGGGTCAAGGAATGAAATCCATCAGTTAACTTTTGAACAGGCTTTGACTGGCAGAATGTGAAAGTCAGGGAAGATCAGCCTGCCTAAGAAGGATGTGCAGAAGTGAGATGCTAGTTTTGGTCTTTTGTCATTTTTTTTCTTTTTTCTAATTGCAGATAGCCAGATGTTTTGTCTTCACTGATTGGCTTTTGTTTTTTTTCAGCTGTTCTTTTTGACGAGGAATTGTCTTAAGGGACATAATTCAGCTGTTGAGCTGCTTAGGTTGTTCGTAACAAGCATTCCGTAGAGTAATCACTGCAGAGAGCTTACAATTTCCATTGCCTGACTGGTTGTCTGAGTTGTTTGCTACGGTTTCTGTTTTCTATGAGTTGTCCAGAACAATAAATTTTTATGCATCTGCAGTTTTTCACAAATTTTTATTCATGAAAAATTTTCTATATTTGGAAAAATGTAAAAGCTCCTAACAAAACATACAAAATTCAGCTGTTCAAATTTTTACAGAAGTGAAGTTGAAAACATGATCAGAGCAACTCACATGGCCTCACAGCTCACTTAGACGTGCATTCGCAGGACTGAACATGCAGTGAGAGGACAGTGACAGAAAAGGGACAGCAAAGTCATGGAGAGATGCTTTGTAAGAGATGCACAAGGGCCCACAGGGAGTGATAGGACAAGAGGAAACGGCCTCAAGTTGCACCAGGGGAGGTTTAGTCTGGATATTAGAAAAAATGTCTTCACTGAAAGAGTGATGAGGCATTGGAACAGGCTGCCCAGGGCAGTGGTGGAGTCACCATCCCTGGAGGGGTTCAAGAAAAGTGTAGATGTGGTGCTTCGGGACATGGGTTAGTGGGTTGGGTGGTGTTGGGTTGACGGTTGGACTTGATGGTCCTTGAGGTCTTTTCCAGCCCTTATGATTCTATGATTCTATGTACTACGAGAAACTGAGCTATCTCTGAGGTGTGCAGGGAGTTGAATATCAGCCTTGATGGTACCTACACTGGTACGTGGTGTTTGGTACATTTGGAAGATGTTACCGACACTCTGATGCTCTCTGCAGCACGGCCCTGATCTGGTCCCTAGTGTGCTGTGCAATTCTAGCCTACCTGCCTGCCAGGAGGGGACATGAGGGCACTCCAGCTCACCGTGGGCCCTTGTTTCCTTGCAGGGAAACTCACACACAAAATCTTGGAAGGCTCTTCAGTGTGCTCCAACAAGATTATTTGTCTGGACACAGAGACCATATAGCAATTTAATGAAGGATACAAGATATATAGAGGATATAATATAATCAGTAAAGGATTCTAATAATAGAATTATTCTATTCTAATAATAGAATCCTTTGGATTGCAAGGTAGATCTCATGGGTCTATTGCCACACAGAAGAACAATTGATTTGAAGCTTTAATGTTATCTTTGTATACAGATATTTTCCCTGAAGAATCTTCATTAGGATTTTTACGATGAGGGCAAATATTGGTGCTAACTAGTTTTTCAAGAGCTTATGCACCAAAAGAGGTTGAACTAGGACAGACTTTATCTTGTCCATCAGGCTTCTGTCCATCATGTTTTCTTCCTAACAGAAACAGCCCTGATTTAAGTAAGGGACTGCAGGGTTGAGACAGCATCATGCAACATGTGAGCATCTGCTGCACTGCTCCTTACAGATGGGTCAGTAACCTCCATACAGTCTATCCTCTCAGGTAAACCTGTGCCTGGCGAAATCCAACCCTGGATGCTTCAAAGGAAAGAAATATTCATTCGCTCACTGAGCTATGAACAATGCATCTTTGGGTTTCTATTCCGACCTTCCTATTTCCCTAATCTCACCTTTGCGGTGACGGCAGAGCCTCAGCTTTATAAGTCTCACTGTGCAGTACGTGATGCAATGCAAAAGTATTCACATTTATTATGTGTTTATTTGTAATAGACCAAATTAATAGACATCTTATTGATTTGTTACCCTGACATAATATCTCAGACTGGAGATAGCATTTTGTCCCTCAAGTTGGACAAAACCAGATGAAGAATGAGGTCTCCATTGCCTGCTTGATTCTGCACTGCAGCTGCTGTATTGATCTCCCTATAAAATACCATTGCCTCTGTTCACGAGAGTTCTGTGCTTAAGCGAGTACCTGCTGTCCACCATGTAAAAGCAGCTCTTTAATGCGATACCACTCTTCCCATTGCCCTGTCACATCCATAGAGGAACTTGCCACTCTTCCTCTTAGTGAGCACCTTGTTCTGTGTTGATGCTGACAGTCTGTTAATTGGACAAATTCAAAACTAACCAGACAAATCAAGGCGAAAGGGGTGTAATGATTTCCCAGAGAAGTGCAGGTCAGCTCTGTCAGAGGGAGAGGTAAAACTGGCATGTATTGATCGCTGGATTGGTGAATATTTGGTCACACCAACACCTTGTTTTCTGAGTTTTTTTCTGAACTCTAATGAGTACAAATGCTTATATTTGGAACGTGGTGTGGCACTCAGGAAGTTGCATTTGTATGATTACAACTGCTAAAGAAATTAGCTTGTTTTTAAAGGTGGGGGATGTTTTAGAACATATCAGCCCAATCCAGACAATGTGTTGCCAAATGTAGGACTGTGATATAAATATTACATCTACATGTACTGGCATATGCAGCCATTGGGGCGAGGTGATTCTAGAAGAAGAGTATCAGAGTCTTCCTTCTCTGTCTCTGCCTTTCCCGTTCCACCAGGAAAATTCTATTTATCTGAGATAGAAAACAGTTCTGGTAGAGTAAAGTTTTCTGGTTTTCCATTCAATCTGGAGCACTCTTCAAACTGACTGTGTAGCTTTACTCCCTTGGCCTGAGCTGGCGTATTTTTAGAAGGAATTGTGCATGTGTTAAAAATACGGCTCCTTCATTGTATCGGTTCTAGGCAGCACATGGGGTTGGAGAGGAGCAGAGCATTCCTCCTGCCTGGCTCTCTAGAATCACAGAATCTCATCTCAGGTTGTCTGTGATTGAACTAACGAGCGTGATGCCTTGTTACACTCGTTAGTTCAATCACAGCACCAAAAAATTGCCTGTGCACAGTGTGTTCACAGGTTTAGAGTGTAAAATCTGCATAGACCCAGCACTTTTCATCCCGTTCCAATTCAAGTGTCTATAAAAACGTGAAGCAGCTCCCTAGTTTTAAATCACTCTGCATGGTCAAGGCCTTAAATTACGGTTTGTCCAAAACAGAAAGCCTTGAGCAATGATTTATGATGCGTAAGAGAATAAAGATTCCTTTCTTTCTTTCTTTCTTTCTTTCTTATGCTTCAATTTTTACAGGGAATAAAGTTGAGTAATTGAATCTGGGTGGCTTAAACACAGTGCAATACAGCAGAGTGTTCCTTCTCATTATTGCTGTTTCAGCTTCATCCAAGGCTAATAGTAACTAAGTGAGCTGTTTTGTTATGGCTGTTCGGTACCATCTGAAATTATTTTTATGAGCACTCACATCGCTTAAAATGAGGCAAAACTGTACCTTACCAGGCTGAGCTTTTGAGTCAGGAGCTGAATGTAAACAGAGTCTTCACTTCCTTCTCATGGATCAAGTGAGACTGAAAGGGAGGGTAGGTGAAGGAATCCTGTTTTGCTGCTGACACACCTTAGAGGCTTTCTACTCAAATGTTGGCAATGTGCGTTTTGGGTTTTTTAATCCAGAAACCCAATTTCAGAAGACATCTGTTTGGTTTGTACAGCCCTTGTCTTCCTATAATGAGGACAGTAAATGGCTCCTGAAATAAAGGGACTGTGACGCTCCTGTGGGTGAGGGAGGTAGGGGAGCTGTTGGCTCCCCTTGTAGCTGAACAGGTTGTTTCATCTTAGTGCCGTCCATGATTACAACCCCTGGACACACTTGCTCAGGAGACCTTCCTTCTCCTTATTTTCTCACACTTTCTGTCTCATTTACGGAGAAATGTTCTGACTTGCTTGAAAATCAGATGAACATGACACAGAACACGAATCTGTGCTTCCCGATCTGAACGTTCATGACTTCAATACTTCTTAAATTGTGCCGAGAAGAGTACAGCCAGAGTCTGCTGAGTAAAACAGGATGAACAATGCTTCTATCAGCCCCTTGAAGCAGATAAGCCCATGAATAATTCAGCACAGGAGACTGCCTGGCTCTTCTCTGGTAGCTTCACAGTAGGTCACAAGTGACTGAGCTCAGAAGAGGATGTGTCCTCAGAATAATTAGTCTTCCTTTAACACTACCGAATTAGTACTTCTGTTTTATTGTACCCTGAAGCTAAAATGGTTATTAAGTTACAGAACAAGCAAATTATTGCTAAATGCCTTGGGCAGATTTCTCAATAGCTTCTCACTATCACTTTATTAACTACATTTTACGTCATCAGAAAAGCTTAAGCTGGGAATACTTGTAAAAAGACAAATGCTACCTTAAATATAAAAAAGAAGGCTGCAGAGGTAAGAAAGAAAGTAGTGTTAAGGAGTTGTCTAAGTTTTAACCTTGTGTGTAGGGGTATGTATGTTATGTGGCATGAGCAGAACACGTCAGCAGCTGTTCCTACGTCTTAGCTGCTCAAACTGTTTGTGTAAGATAGTTTTTTATTATGAGATGATAAAAAAGACATAATTTGAATATTTAGCTTAAATAGAATTTGAATATTTTTTTTAAATCCCCATTCTCGGTCTTGGTGTTTCTCCAAAAAAGTCCTTTCAATTGCGCTGAGCTTATTCTATACAGAAACCCAAGGCGAGGCACCCAAGGAACTACTTTCCTGGACCATTTTCACAACTAAATTACCCTCTTTAACCTTGAATAGAAATTTTAAAAGGAGCTCTTGCTGCTTGATTAGTTCTTCCTGATCCTACCTTCCAGGTCCAGGGCCCTGAGCAGAGGTGCCTTGGCTGGAATCACTGCACACGGGCTTTCAGGAGCCTTCCAGGAGCTCCATCATAAGGAAACTTATGATGATATCCCAGAAAATTATTTTACAGGTGGATTTTAGAGATCTGGTTTATAGTGCAGGCACCCCAAAAGCTGTGTCAGGGTAACTGAGAAGCCCAATGGGATGTCAGGGTAAGGAGGAGAATGAGCAGCAGTTCTTAGAAGCGAAATTGCAGCCAAAGCTATCCCACTGGGAAATCAGTCTATATGACTTTGGCATATAGTCTTTTGGCCTGAATGCTTATGGGTACAGCTCCTGGGCATTTACGCCTGCCCCCAAGCTCCTCTGAGCCACTGCTACCTGATGCTCCCTCTGCTGTCTCCTTCCACCAGTTGTAAGGGGGTGAGCGGAGTTCCGATGTGAAGGATGGAGGTGGGACAGGCTGGCCCAAGGGCAAAAGGGGAGGGACAGTGCCTGAAGACAGCCCAGCACCAGCCACGGATGGGTGGACCTGCCATCCGTCCATTTAGGTGATTGCAGGGAGTTTTGGGGGTTTATTTGCCTATCTAGCTGATGCTTTGTCTGTGGTAGCCCTGCACGTGTAACACTAGATTTTACAATCTTTCCTGCCAATGAGAATTAGGAAGTACTAAAAACTGATCAGTGGGAGTGAGATTTTCAGTTCCTTTCTAGAATCATCCACAGGCAGCAACCCCACTTCTGCTGGTGTTTGCACCACACCTCTGTAAAGGTGCAGGGATGTATCTAATATGTGAATTTTGATATAAACTCTGTACACAAATATAAATCACATGAAAAAGATACAGAGGTGTGTCTTAAGCCATGAGACAAGTCAGTTCCTACAATCATGTTCTTTTATGTTGGAAATACATTTTGCTTAAGCTTTATACCTGAATAAATTCTCAATACTTGAGAGTTCAGAAGAAGGACAGGGCCAACAGGGCAGGCTTCATTCTGTCTTTCCCAGCCTTCTTAGGGAGAATCTCAGGACCAGAATTGCTAATAGCTGTATTGCATATTTCATAACATGCAGCAATCAACAAAAAGGAGTTATCTGATGACATCTGAGAGCTCTAGGCAGAGAATTCCACCTAAAGTATCAAGGATCTCAGAATAAATGCAAAGATTTTACACACTTGAGGTGCTTTTTCGTTTCCTACGCGATTTTATTAATAGGCGCCAGCTTTCAAGCAAGCGGCCTGAGAAGAGCCTTGCGCTTTCAGCTGCTGAAATCAAGAAGCTTCTGGTGAAGAATGAGCAGCATAAAGCCAACGCAATAACAAGCTGGTAGGGCAACAATCAGGGAGAGCTTTATACCAGTGCAAAAGACAAATTCTCCATGTTCCAGACAGCTCAGACCTTCTACATATGACAAACATATGTGCTGCAGTATATTTAAGCAATATTCTTGTTCCCTTGAAGCACTGCACGTCCCATGGAACCAAGTCTGCAGCTGGGCTTAATCCGTATCACATAAATTTTGTTAGCAAGTCTAAAACAAGTTTCTCTAACCACCCACCCCAAACACGGTGTTCCAATGATGATGAAAAGGTAGTTTCAACCAGTTCAAAATTATTCTGATTGTTCACAGTGTAGTTTTCTGGGATGTGTGTCATATGATGATCTTGAGGTTCTTTTCCAACCTGAATGATTCTGGGATTCTATGACTACAGTACAGCGACATTCTCTGCGGTGGAATTCATGGTATACTCTAAGGAAGCTAAAGTGCTGCTCATGCCTTGCTTTTTAAGTCATTTTTTTTCAGTATGCAGAAACTTCTGTGAAGAAATGAACTAATTTGAGATATTTGGTTGAAAGCTGAGTGTTGAAAGGTATAAAAAAAATCCAACATCAAAACTACTTAAAGACAATTTGAGCAATTTGAGGGGGGTCACTATGAAGCAAAAACTCTCAAGCAGCCAAATTTCAATGTTCGTTAGTTTCCATCACAGCCACAGGGCTGCTGTGGGAAAGAGAGAAAGGATTAGAGCCGTGGCCGTGCCGTTGGCCTCCGCGCTGAGACTCTCTAGCAGATCCTACGGAAGGGCTGGTGGGAGGAGAAGGGCTTTGGCCCCACTCTCTTAGGTTAGCCTGGGTTTGAACAGATGGTATTAAGAAAAAAATAATTGGATGCAACTCAGGTGACATGAAGCAATGTAATTCCCAGTATTAATTGAGTTTCCGTACTGTGCCCAATAAAGTTTTTGCAGACTGAAGCACGGCGAATTTGTGGACACAGCAGGTTGCTTATTGGTATAACACAGCCATGTGCATATTATTGAATAGAAACGAGGGTGTGGCAGCACCACATTTGCATTTCAGCTGATCCCTCTAGGGCTGCAAAACATTATGGCTGTGGACAGTAACTAAAGTGATGACAAATAAGCCAGGAATAGATTTGGATGTAGCAATTATAACAAATTAGATGGAATCCACATGCAATAGCTTATTCCCTTCCTGAAGCATCCTGAAAGATGTGCAGATAAAATGTCAATGTTAAGCTAAAGCTTTAAATTAGTGGTGGGTATGGCTCAGAAACAAAAGCTGCATTTTGGGTGGGTGTCCAGAAAAGCAGAATCTGACCCACTTAAGAAGTCTGAACGTGATTCCGTGTTGGGGCCAATCTGGAGATATTTCTGTGAGCACTTTTCTCAAACTTCCTGAGCTGAACAAGGACATTGTGAACAGTGTCATATACTAAGATAAGTTGTAGAGTATGGGTTGTAGGTTTCCATGACAACATGTGATGTACCAGCACTGAATCTGACAACGAAGAGTCAAAGAGAAACCTGTCCTTCTCATTGCTCACCCAAGGAAAACAATTTTGAGAACTCTGTGCTAACCATATGCAGTGCAAGTTTTTCTTTACAGGTCACAACACATTTTCTGCAAAGGTTGTACACTTCCGGATACCCTCCAGGACGGCATATTTTCAAGGTTTTCTTAGAATCCTTGGGAAGTGCTGGTAGTAATGTGAACAGCCTAGCCTTGATGACCTATACCAGATTTTAAGACGTGTGATAACTATTCACCTGGTGGCAACATAAGGTTTGCTAGGGCAGAAATTCCAGTTTCCATTTACAATCAGAGCTTTGTGAGGGACATATATATCTAAAAGTCCATTATTTGTTTCTTAATTAGGATTACAGTTAAAGTGAGTATTTTACAAGGTGGTCAGTAAAACTAGAAGACAGAAGAAAGAGAGGCAGAGGATTCAATCTGGATATAATTTTAAGGTCTAGACCAAGTTCATTGAAGTTTTGGTGCTTTTTGAAGAGATTTGAAAGCCAGGAAACCTAGCTGAAGTAGACCAGCAAAAGAAGGGGTTTCCCACAGTTAGAGCTGTAAGGTGTGAGAAGATGAGCAATTTGTCTTCCAGAATTTTTGCTACTTTGGCCTTGTAGTGAAATCAAACTTCTTTGTGAGCTATCTTAAAATTCCTGGATCTGGCAAAACCACAAAACCATACTTTCTTGATGTGATTTTACATCACTCATTCTCTGGCAAAAAAGTCAACTGAGCAAAACAGATTGAACAGAAAAAAAAGAATAAAACTAGGTGGTGCTTAGCCAGCCTCACTTAACAATCATACTCTGAGTGGAAATTCTGCTTGGTCGACTGTATTTTAAGTTTCCCATGTTTCATATTTTCTGATTTCCCCCTATACCACAGCAGTGGCATTATTTATTTATTGTATTTAGGAATAAATATTTCCATCTTGAATTCAGTTTTGTTGCCTTTAAGAAAAAAGTCCATCTCAACGGGTGCAGTGGGATGGTTATTACAAAACACAAAATAACAGCTATCAAACCATTACTTCTTTGCTCTAAAGTACCCTGATTTCTACAGATTAACACTATATAAAATTGGACATCATTATTGTTGTAGTGGCTATTATTGTAATTATCATTTTTTCTAGGAAGTGATTTTACAGCTCAGGACAAGTTTTAGAACAAACGTAATCCACGGAGCACTTAGCAGTTGACTAACTCACCAGTGATGCCGATCTCTGTTATTAGAATTGTCCTGGGGTAGGATTAGTTTTCACAGAAGCTGGGAGGTGGGCACAGCCGAGGGGATATTCCATACCATGGAATCACGCCCGGGATATAGGGGGAAGCTAGCCGGGAGAGGGGTGGGGGGTTTTGTGCAACGTTCTGGTGTGGTGAGGTCTTTCCATTGTCTGTTCATTCTTAATCCTGTTTGTTATTATCTTTTTTTCTCATGTTGTATTATTAAAATCTGTCGTTACCTCGACTCATGAGGTTCCACCTTTTCTTTAATTCTTTCCCCCATCTTACCAGGAGGGAGAAAGGCAGGGGAAAGGAGCAACCATGTGGCTGCTTGGTCCTTACCCACGACAAGAAGTTTTTCACATGGGCTAAGACATGTCTAATGGGCAAAAGGTCTAATGGGCAAAGGCTCAAACTCGCTCCTGAATTCACTGAAAGAGCTGCCAAAGCTGTCAATCCAAATCGAGAAGTAATGGCTCAGTGGCTGCACGTGTTGCCAGCGTGATATTTCATCCTGAAGCAAAGGCCGCCAGCCTGTTAATCATGTTGATGACTTGTCTTTGGTCTTATTAGTGTGTGCTTAATATTGAAATATCAGGTTCCTGCCACTTGACTTGACTGATTTCAGTGGCTGTGATAGGAAATATCATCTATTTACTGCTGCGTGACATTTTGATCTTCCTGTTTCAGAGGGGAATATAATACTGAAGCTGCCACATAATCTATAGCAACAGGGCATTGAGTTGTTACGAAAACAAATTGCAGTTACTCATGAATGGTTAACTTGAGGTGCAACTAAAATGTAGAATGCCACTGTACCTCTCCATTTCTCTCATACTCTCATATGACCGAAATTATGTTCATTCTTCAGCATCCTGCTCTAATTTACTAGGGAGAACTAGGGAACTTTGCTCAAAATATTCGTACATTTCCTGCTCTAGACTGTTAAAGTAGAATCCTTCCCAAATCGTCCTTTTTTTAAAGAACAGGAACATGAGGATACAATATTCAGATTCAGGCTGACACGCACAAAATATTTTACTTTGATATTATGCCTAAAATTTTGTCTGACATTTCTTGTGGAAAATTGCAAGTTTAGAAAATGGGATTTCCTAGAAATAAAAATATTCTTTTTGAATATTTTTGAATTCCACCACCTGCCTCATGATGGCTAAGTTACAGGCAACAGATTTTTTTTAATAGATAGTATTATTAGAAGCTCCTTTAGAAAACGAACATTTTTTTTACATTAAATGGAATAGGTTTTCATTGATATAATTTTGTGAAACAAGGATATTTCTGCAATACGTGATTTTTTTTTCTAGACAGAGAGGAAGAAAAAGTCTGCCTGGCTTACACCAGATTGTTTATGTCCTTGAGTGACAAAGTGAAATGACATTTGGCAAGTATTCAGAAAACTGGGCTGATCCCGTGCCTCGGAAATGTGTGATTTATGTGGGGAAGTGAAGAGTGAGAGGTTTGCGCGAGGCATGAGCTTTCAGATGAAATATAAAATGAAAGAGCAGACTGCTTGCATTCATTAAAGAGCTCATGGTGCTCTTCCCAGGACAGAAAATCCTTTCTCCAAACTGTAGTGTAAGTCCCTTTCATCAAACACTGTATCTTAATTACCAAATTACTGGAAGATGATCTAATTACCATCTGCTAATGTGCCTGCCCTCCACCACTGACACAGCAGACACCATTTGCTGGTGTAGGTCACTGCTCAGTGTTGTTAAACAGTCACCATGCTGCGTTCCTGTAAATACACAGTTCCTAAAATGTGGAAATTCTACTGGCGTTCCATGAGAGGGAAAACTGCTCAATAAATCTAAGTTATTGGACTCTATTATTCTGTTGGGAATAAGGCAGCAAAATGTTTGTTGGTGGGCCAACAATTTACCACAATTAAACATCCACAGGTGCATCCAATTGAAGACAAAAATTAAAAGCTGTCTGCAATCCTTACGCTCCAGCACACAAGTCAGCCACCAGCTGATGGGTTAGGAAGAGAGTTTCTTCAGAGGCATTGTATTTCAAAATTGTCCCACAGTTGTTAAGAACTAGACTTCTCGCATTTGCCCTGTCATTCGTTTTCTGGGTTTATACTATTCTTCCCTGTCTCCACTATATTTTCTTCGCCTCTTTTGTAAATATGAACGTGTGAATGGCACAGAGTTGCGCAGGAAAGAGGCAAAGTGTTACTGAGACAAAAGCGTTTTGTTATATTTCAGAATGTTATTCCGATGGGAAAAAAGCAGTCAAATATTTGTCAGTAGACCAACAATTTTCCATGATTAAGACACGGCTTATGAGAACAAGTGGCTTAGAAGGCCATTGAAAAGATTTTTTCAAGCAGCTGAATGCTGAATATGGTGTTTGGCAAAACAGCTTTCCTGTGGTTTGATTTATGCTCCTCTATACTTATGTATTTCAGATGAAAGAACTTTAAAATCCTTAATGTTCTGTTTCTGCATCCACTAAAGTCAATAATCAATTCCCATTAGCTTCAGTTGCATGGGAACAGGCTCTGACTGGTTAACTCTTGTAACTTCCCATCCGAATCCAGGCACGTCTCTATCAGCAAGGCTGTTGTGCACAGTGGGACAAGCTTGAACTGCAAAATGTCAAGCAGGGAGAGTGGGGACAGAGCAGTAAACAAACCCAAGGAATCTTAGCTCTTTTTTTCAGCTCTAAGCATTAGGCTGCACCATTCATAAGATTGGTGGGTTTTGGTTTTTTTGTGTGTGGTGTTTTTTTTGTTTGTTTGTTTGGTTTTTTTGTAGACTCGAAGCACTTCAAAACTGTCTGGCACACAAGTGGTGCTCAGGGCTGCTTAGGCTGAGCTCGCGCTATGTTCCACGTAGCACCTGGCTTCAGCGGAGCACATTTCTTTTTTGCTGGGTGAAAGAACTAAATTTGTTTACTCAACAAGCAGATTTCCTAGAAAATATATTAGACATGGCTTTCACTCCCAATCTGTGACATGACAGCTTCTTAAGCAGACTCCTGTTCACCTATTTGCCTTTCTGTTTGAAGGAACCTGCCAATCACTATTACGGTTCCTTAATGAGTTTAGCTTGAAAAACTCAGGTCCTGTGCTGCAATGCCCATCCATCAATTTGCTTCTGCACTTTCCACCAGGAACTTTGACTGTATGGTTATTTATCTGTTAGGACAGGAAAACTGTCCCAACTCCTCATGTATTCTGATGGGCTTTTAAGAGAGCATAATTTAGAATTATAGAGCTATAAAACTCTCTTCCTTCATTATTTGATAAACAGACCCTAAATTGATGTTATATATTCTTTCTTGTTTGTAGATCTCAAACACGTCCTTTCTGTTATACCCATCTGTGCATGTTGTTCTGCCCTGTGTTAATAAAACATTAAAACAGAGACAGAAATCTGATTTATTTCTGTGACTAGAGGCAAAGTAAGATTATAACCTAGATTTAACACTGAGGAATGTGTAGAGGCATGAAGTGATGATGTAATGAATGTGAAAAAATATGAAATGTGAAAAATGTGAACAAAGCTTCAACTGGAACGAGCTCTTCAGGAGATACCAGAGGATTCACTACTCAGCCAAGGTTTTTCTTCCGCGTGGTTCTTTCCCTGTGTTTGAGGAATTTCTAATCTTTCCTATGTGGGTTCTGGATTCCCTGGTGTTCAATGAAGGCTGAAGTTTTCCCCTCTCAGATGGCACCAACATGCTTTCTTTAAGCTACCTCACTAATTATTTTCATGAAACTTAGCAAAATCTAAATCTCTAATCGTTCTACTTCTCTGTCAAATTTATTGAAATAAAGTAGTGGGCAAAAAAAGCATAGAGCAAAATTGCATGCTGTCCTTAAGAAGCAGTCTAAAAAGAAATGAAAATAATATACAGAAATTCACTATTTTTCCTTGCGTTGCCTATAGATAATTTTTAGTTGTGGAATCCATCAATTAGTTTCTGTAGCTCTCAGTTAACTGTATCTCTGGTCTAAGTGCAGTTCAGGCTTTTGTAGACCTGTCACTGTGCATCCAAAACAAAGATCTCCTTCCTGTGAGGGACACGTAAGCTGAAGGAAAGCTGCAGTTGTGTTGCATAATTATGGTGTAGTGGAGACGTGACCCTAGAGTGAGGTAATCCATCATCACCCAAAAGACGGACTCTGCTTCTCAACATCCAAATGCATATACTAAGGGTGGGGAAAGGGACATCAAAAAATATTAGAAACACAGAAATCTCCTCCCTAAGGAGACATGGGGCTTACTAACACAGAAAAAAAAAAGGAAAAGAATCATATAAAATAATGAAAGCAGGTGACAGGCAGTCAGATAATCCTCCCAGCTTTTTTATCATAAAAAAAACAAATGGAAACCACTGAAAATTATTATGCAAATAGATGGGAAGAAATGCTTTTTAAGATGAATAATAATTGTCAGTACCATTAGACATGACTGAGATGAGGCTTAAATGGCAATTCAGAAATGGATTAGACATTTATAGGAATAATAAATACCCAATCTGAAGTTACAGTAGCCAAGGCTGATTAGATTATTGTAATTCAATATTACGCACCTACCACATACACTAAAATTAAACTTAGATCCATACAGATTAGTATTTACAGTAACAAAACAACACTCAAACATCACTCTGCATCCTTCAGTTAATGGACCTTAGAAGGCCTAAAAAGAATGACAAATTATAAACCTAGAGAGAAAAAATGTCACAGGCAACAAGAAGATTTAGAACAACCAACCTGTACCAGTATCAAAGCCAAGCAAAAATTTCTGCAACTGCTTCATGTCCACAAATGCAGTGTCAAAGTTAGAGGCTTGCTTCATGTCCTGAGTAGATCAGAAGTTGAAGAGATGAAAGAAAGGCACGCTGCATGTAACCACACAGCATCTCCTCAAGAGAGAACACCTTCCTAGAGAAATGATGTGCTTCGTAATTGACAGAGTATTTTGCTATAAAATGTAAAGTTTGTGCTGTAAGGCATTACCTCCTAGGGGCACATTTGACCCTGGTTCCCCATTGAAATGGACGCATCTACTGAAGGAGCCCAACCCAGGGCTGCCAAATTCTTTCACTGCAACTCAGAGACCCAATACGGCATCTCCACTTGCGTATCTTGTCAACAAGATACTGAACCTGAAAAAATGTCTCCTGGAAACTATTTGTGAAGGACGGGAAAGTGGGGGGAGAAGAGGAAGGTGGGGAGAGACAGAATGTGTGTGTGTGCATCCATTCATGCCATGGGGTAAGCCTCCTGGAAAGTGTGAAGACCTACCTGCAGGTCACACGGGCTAGAAGAAGGTGTACAATTTTTCTGGGGGAAAAAAAAAAGGAAAGAGGGGAGAAAAAAGCGAAAAGGACTAGACAGCTGGTCTCTACTTCATCTTTGAACCAGGTATAGTTTTGTTTTGTGTTACTACAATTATCTGCAGTTGTAGATGGAACATAATCAAAAGTCTGTTTTTTTCTGAACTTGGGAATATAGTTGCTATTTATAATCAGAGATGACAAACTATACTATATGGACCCCATGACTCATTTGAAATTGTAGGTCCTATGTGCAAATAGTATTTGAGATGCTTCTAAGATTGCCAGATAAACTCATTTTCCCTAAAACCAAAAACCATCCTGGGGGAATGAATCCAAGTGGCCTCTGCACCTCTACCAGCACCAGGGACGTGTTGTGTCTCTTCCCGCCTTGCAATGGCAATGATGTAATTATTGGCAACCTCACTCTATGTGTAAGTACTGTGGATGGGAATCAATGAAAATACTCTTTTAGAGGCAACAGAATGTTTACTTGGAATAATTTTTTGATGTACTAAATAGTATAAGTAATGAAAGGAATTTCTTATGCCAGCTTTCACAATAGTTTAAAACTTATTGAGCACAACCAGACAAGTGTTTATCTATCTGGAGGAGAGATTTTGAGCAATGGGCCAGAAAAGCAAGGTCTTTTAAAATATGCCCATTCTTAATATTTAGTTTCAGTCTCTTGTTCCTCCCCTCCCTGTCAAGTAATTAAAGTTCCTGACTTGCTTCAAAATGGCTTAGATTAAATTTCATTTTGTTAAGCACCTCAATTTTTCAGCTAGAAAAAAAAAAAAGACCATTAGGAATTTGTATTATCCATTACAGCCTCCTTCATGACCTGAAATTTATATGGGAAATGCTAATTGAACGTTCATCATTATAAAGATAATGATTTCTGTAGCCTTCGCAGCGATAATTAAGATGAAAGATGAAAATGATGCAGAGCAAACATTGTATTCTTTATTTGCTGTGAATGGAGAATGAAAAATTAATTTTGTCCTTGTCTGCAGGGCAAGGGTGCCAGGCAGGGATAGAGGGGGACATGAACAAGAAATTGTTTTGTCTAAGACATCTGAATTTGCTTAGGGGAGAGATGGTCCTGCTGATTTTACTCCAATATCCAGATGAAGGCTGCTGATACTCTGTGAAACCTCCTCCTGTTATTGGGAGCTGTCCTGAAGACAGATATGGCTAATGAGATTTTGTTCGTTATGCTTCAGCGCGCCGTGGGTAGGAGCTTCCCCCTGTTGCTTCCTAAACAGTGTGTGTTCCCAGTTCCCTGAGGGAAACGGGCAGCACCCATGGTGCGGAGTTATAAGTGCGTGCAGTGATCAAGGCAGGCTGCGTGAGTTAACTGGGCAAAAATCGTTATTGTTTAGGCTGGATATTAGAAAAAAATTTCTTCACTGAAAGAGTGATGAGGCATTGGAACAGGCTGCCCAGGGCAGTGGTGGAGTCACCATCCCTGGAGGGGTTCAAGAAACGTGTAGATGTGGTGCTTTGGGACATGGGTTAGTGGGTTGGGTGGTGTTGGGTTGACAATACTTGAGGTCTTTTCCAACCTTAATGATTCTATGGTTCTATGAATCTCACATCTACCTGTATCTGCTTTTGAGACTAAAACTGAATCAAAACAAAATTTTGTGAAATAGGAACAGTTTCACACAAAATCTTTCTCTTACTTTCGTTCTACTCTTCTGCATTCTCCAAAAAGGGTTTGGTGACTCTGGAGGGCGGTGGATAGAACACCAAAAGCAGTCACGTTGAATCCAAGATTGAGATGGTTGATACAGTTATTTTTTCTGAAATTGGAATGAGCTTGAACTGTTAGCCTGAAGCCTTTGCTGAACCCACACAGGACTGAAGATAATCAAACATCTCCAACCATTGCTTCAGTAGAGCAGTGTGACTAAAGACAGGCACCCCTTACCAGGGACTTGCCTGACACAAATTTGTCACGTGAGCTTTTCCTTTTTAGAATATTATTTTCTTGTGAACACTGCTTGACTGTTTTATAGTTGCCCAGGGAAGCTGTGGATGCCCCATCCCTGGAGGGGTTCAAGGCCAGGCTGGATGAGGCTTTGAGCAACCTGGGCTGGTGGGAGGTGTCCCTGCCCATGGCAGGGGGTGGAACTAGATGATCTTTAATGTCCCTTCCAACGCAAATCGTTCTGTGATTCTATGATTCTGTAGTTGTGGAACTAAGTTTTGAACCATTCTGGTTGTAGTCCAAAACCACTTCAGTTGCAACTGAACCCAGAACTGAACTGGAAGCCAGCTGCACTCCCCAGGATGCACAGCTAGGAGCCAGGGATGTTGAACATCCCGTCTCATTTGCTGAAAACACTCGGGATTACTGGTCATGCTGCAGCAGCCCCTGCGGGCTCCAGTTGCAGTAGGCTACACAGAGGCGCCCAAGAAGACACAGTCTTTGTTCTGAAAAGTTTGCCTGCTGGCATCTTGCAAATGGGAGAAGAGTGAAGGACAACAAAGGCAGCAGTAATAAGATCAGACAGTCAGAGGACCATGGTGTGCAGAATTTAAAAGTTTTGGAGCAAGAATTAAGAGAATTCTGCTATAAATTGAAGTCAGTATCTGCAGAACATGCATTTAGAGAAAGTGCAGAACCACACGTTTGGTTTGGTCAGTCTTCTTATGATAAGCCGTTACTTTAAAATAAAGTTTCATGAACCACCCTTAATAATGAAGACATGAGCACAAAGACTGGCACAGACTAATGGGGAATGAGCAGTGAGGTTATGAGGGCTTTAATTCCCATCTGCGCAGCACATGCTGATGCTGTAAACAGTCCCCTATAGCGAGCTGTGGTCACAGCCACTTGGCTGCAGCTGTACCTGAGACATGCAAAGGGAAAAGGGATTCCTTTTCCTAACAGTCATGAGGCAAATAAGCGAGCTTTATGGGCTCAAAGAAGCAGGAAAGTTCTTTTGAGTGGCAAAACTGGGTTTTGTGGGGTTTTTTTTTGCACAGTGCTAAGGTGACCCAATGGCATCCTGAGACCATTCAGGATGCTGCATTTTGTAAAACTTCTGAAAATCAGGAAAAAAAGGGTGAAGTTTTTTCTCTCAATATGTCAGAAATGTAATGAACATGTCCAGGCAGCTTTAACTTGCTTCCTTGGAAGCCGACAGGAATCCTCTCTGTTCGTTGTACTGGGTGTAGACATACTCCTTGCTGCGGCGAACAGCCAGAGCCTCCTGGGCAGGCTGGGCTTTACTATCAGGAATTCTGGACCTCTACTAGGAGGGTGCATGAGCTCCTGCTTGTAGCTATTTCTGTGATCAGAGGAAAAAAATGCCTGTACTTGGATTTCAGTTCTGTATCAATGCTGGGCCATCGAGATCTCCTTGCTGCAAGGACCATCAGCAGCTACTCTGGCTTTTCATGAGAAGCAAGAGGGTCATGGTAGCTGGCATCATATACATACATGTGAAAGGATGTAAAAAGAGGTGAAAGAGCTGTATCATTGGTCAGGTGTGATTTCTTTTCTGGTTTTGAGCGTGGGGCTGGTGGAGGTTGCTATTCTGTCCAAGGCCAGGGTGCAAGCCTGCACAGTATGCATGAATTGCTGAGTGGGAAGAAGGTGGTTGAGTCAAGGTGGTCTGGCCATTTACCTTTTCCCTTGCTGCTTCTCAGAAATCTGCGTTCTACATAGCTTTTGGGAAGACTGCAGGATTCTGCAAGTTAGCTTCAGCATTTGCCTTTTTGCAGGTCTCTTTCCTCAATGCGAAAAGAAATGTTATTTTTAGGAGTTCGTTATTGTTCAGCATTTTCTGGTTCTCAGCGGTGTAATGCAGTTAGGCTCAGAGCTTGATGAAGACATGCAGAAAGGACAGAACATGATCCTGTCGATCCATCTCCTCTACCCCCCAAATGGCAAGGATCAAGGGCTTCTGGGGTCCTCCACAGGCTTCTGCTCCTGTGTAGAAGGGTCTCCAGAGCAGTGGAGAGCAGACACAGGTACTCAGAGCATCACCCGGAGGAGCCAAAAGCTGGTTTAGGCTGGTAGCCCCTGGGAAGGTGGCGACCTGGGAGCAGGTGACCAAAGCTGGACCCATCCGGTGCCCTCACGAATCAGTTGGTCCTGTTGTCACTGAGGGCTCACGGGAAGAGCTGGGGTGAAGATGTCTGCTCTGATGGAGGTTGCTCCAGCTGGTGGCTGTCCATCACCAATATTTGGCAAATGGAGACCTGTTATTCACCCCTAGTTTTGGAGAGTGAGATCTACAGATAGTTATACTGCTCAGTCTTCTTATAAGAAAGATATTGCACCTTTTACCCTTCTGAATGGAAAAATCCCTCGGAAGAGACAATTCAATTAGTGTTCCAACTTGTTTTAATAGTTACTGTATTTAAGCCATTTCAGCAGCATCCTGCGGTTTTATGAGGCCATAATCTGGTTCCCAAAAGGAAGAACTGTGAGGACAAGTAAGACAGTGAAATGGAAACACTGTTCCTGGTGTGAAAAACTTCACATGGGTCTATGCAAGTAATTGACTTCTTGGTTTGCTTGCTGAACCGGGCAGAAAGAAACTGCAGGCCAGCAGCAGTGTGAAAAAAACCCCAATTCACTTGCTTTCTGATCCAACTGGATCAACACGGAGTGAGGGAAGAGGGGAATACAGTTTCTTAGGTGGGTGTCCTCGAATGAGGTAAAAAAAATTTCCTTATTTTGGAGGTATTCGACACTCTGTAAAGGATTTGCCTAGACACTGAGTCAAGGGTGTGACACGGGCAGTCAGGACATACACCTCAGGTGCGAGCCATCTGAGCAGTGGTGTCACTGTCAAGGGGTGTTCGATTTTCTAAAGCACAATGGAAAAACCTCTGAAAAAACCAGTTCTTCTGAGTCTCGATCCACTGGTCAAGATGAAGGCACTACCATCTTCTGGGTTTTGCAAAGTTGGAGCAGAAATGGTTTCCGTGTTTTAAGGATGACCTCTGTGTGGGGCTTTATTTAGTGAAATTGTTTTTTGCTGAAAAAAATGTTTCCAGCACGTTTCACGTACATGGTAGTAAATAATAGGGTAGAAAGCTGCAGAAAATTAATTTTGCTCCTGAATTTAAGCATGTCCTAGATTATAGTCTTGTATTTAGAGGGAACTGGAAATTGAGGTCACAAGAGGTACATTTTTCAGAAAGTCCTTAGGTGCTTTAAATGTTTTACTTCAGAGAGCTCATCTGGAAATACACTGCTCTGGGCATAATAAGATGCCTGCCTTGAACCTTTGAAACGAGACTCACATGAATTCTTGCATCAACCTGAACTCTCTCTTTCAGCTTGCTTGTGCTCAAAGTTAAACTATCTTGAACTTTCATTTCCAACTCAATCTCAATCAGGACTCCATCCTGATATATTATGAATGTTGAAAAGGTTCTAAAAATTTTCCTGCTTATTTTTTTCCTGATCAAACTCTGCATCTGTTCTTGGGCCCCCAGTGCAGAATGTTCGAGCAGAAGGAACAAGTCTCACACATTTTGCAGACCCTCTCTTCCAGAACATTTCTGGATGCATTGTGGTAGGCTGAAGTGAATACAATTACTGAGACAAACTACAAATAAGAACTCGGATCTAAGTCCTGCTTTTCATGGTTCTTGAAGCACTAAGTTGAATAATTGTTTTTCCAGTTGTTTTCTGGTTTATAGAGGACATGGTAATCATTCACAATTTCTACAGTTCAGTTTATCCTGCATTTCATAAGAGGATTCTAGTTTTTCACATAACAGTTACAAGAATTGTTCATTCTGTTTAAAACAGGGTACAAATTTTAAAGTTGGTAATTGAAAGCTGTGTATAATGAATTGCTCATGAAAACCAAAAGCCTGCATAACGTTCCTTCCGGGGATGGCTCCTCTGTCTGTCTGTCATCCACATGCCGTGTTCATGCAGAGCTCTAAAGCACTCACCCTGGAAATAAGTAATTATCCAATCCAGTGGTGCACAGAGGGGTTCACACATACTGCTTGGAGTCGTCTCTGGGAAATGGAGTTCCTCTTCGTCACAGGTTCTCCCCTTCTTTCAATTTCCTCTCCTTCTCCTTCCCATAGCGATGCGTGAGCTCTATGCAAAGGGATGATCCCTTCCAAGGGAGTGTTGGTGGAACTCAGACATGGAAAAAGGTCGCAAGAAAATTCCGTTGTCATATATTGGATTTTTCAGTGCAGCACATATCCATAGAATAAGATGCAGTTTCAAGGCCTCTGGCTGTGTCATCTCAGTCTTTGATTTCCTCGGTTCTACCAGATTTGGTAAGCTTAGATTTGGTCTGCACTGGAATGGAAAATTTCAAATGTCATAATCAGACACATCACGGAGGGAGTCTTCTTAAACCTATACACACCTACCCACCCACGCACACATGGACAAACGAGCAAAGTATCTGCTTTGAATCTGTATAACTGCAATTTTTGGGATTATGCACTGGTCAACTCCTATTGATGAACTAATTTTCTGCTATTATGAGGCTGTGTATATTGATCTTGAAATGACCAACAGACCTAAGAATATTTATTTGGAGCCCAAGAATGTGAGAAGTCTGGTTTACGGATAACAACAAGTCATTTATCCTGCTAAGTGTCTTCTTAAAGGTAATCAATAATGTCACCGGTATGAAGAATTACATAATTTTGTCAGGATCCTTCTGAACCGGTATGATTCATTGACGCTGCTTTTTTGGCTGGTATGGCACAGCACTCTGCAAATATTAGGATGGCACTTACAGAAGGTTTGTTCCCAGCCTACACTTGTCATACACCACACCACTTTATCAAATTCAGTATTTTTTTTGTCCAGAATAACAGTTAGTTAACAAAAGAGAGCTGATTGAATTAGCATAGTGTGTTTGCTCTACATAAATGAGAAATCTTGTCTATTAAGGTAGTGCCTGCTGACAATCATATCACGGAAAGAGGCATACACAGGTTCATTTTCACGTACCTCCTTCATTGTAGGGGTTACTAGCAGCCTTAAGGAGAAAGGCAGAAGAGGCAGTGACAGTGCTTTCACAGAGCTGGCTGCAAAATAGCTGGCAAGCAGGCAAGGGGGGAATTTTAAAGAGATTGAATGGTAGTGTGGAATAAGATATGATAAAAAAAACCTTAACGTGTCAGGATTTTTTCACAGTAGTTACTGTAAAGATATTTTCTCTTTTGGGAAAGCTCACAACCTTGGAAGTATTTGTAACGGTATGAAGAACATTTTTTCTGCAGGAGTACTGTCTTGCAGCACACGTTCATCAGATCTTGTGAGATAGCCTGGTTCGGGCAGTCGGTGTTTGACTGAGGAGCCCTGCAAAGAATATTCACAGCTGAATGGATGTTAGAAATCTGCAGGGGGCATTTTTCTCCTGGCACAGAACCAGCTGTGAGGTAGAAAAGATGTTGTACCTCAGCCAGGTCTGCAAGCGTGCTGGTTACAGATACTGTGCTAGGTTTGTGGGGGGCTACTTGGACCACGCAAACATTTCACTTCAGGTAATTCAGCTGAGTTTATTCCGCTTTCTTTGGTGTTTTCAGTGTTCTTCTTTGCTCCCTTTTTCTAGGAGGCTTTCCAGCTTCCCTTTGCATTCATAAGGGTATCCTCCAGGAGTGGCTTTGCTGTGGTGAACGTGATAATGTGAAGCTTGTGCATCATTATGTGTTGTATTAACCCAAAGAGAGGCTTCACTGGCAAAGAAAGGCAGGAAGAATGGGCTTGTGCTTAAAACATCATATGAGAGCATTATAAAGAAGATAGATAGTTTTATAATTCCTTTATATGCTTATTTCCAAGGTAAATATTGAAATAACCCTTTACTTGGATGTGGACTGGAAATTCCTAGAATACTAGAAATTCCTGTCCTTTTTAGGCAGTATCTTCTGTTTCACACAGCAGCCGGTAGAACTGACCATGATTCAGAAACCCCAAACATGATCTGTGCCTCTCTCTAAGCCATTGGAACCAACTGCAGTGTAAGATATCTGTCAGTCTGCCAGTGCCTGAATCCGGCATTTTGACATAAATGATATTCCTGTGGTCACGGAAGCAGGCAGAACAAGTAAAGTAACAAGGCAATGTCCAAGCTCAGACAGAACATACCGTACTGTTCAGCTTTCATACTCTTATTAGCTAGGATTCTTTAGATCTGCAAATTGCTTCTACGGCCTTCATCACTTCAGCATTTCAGTACTATAAGATGTAATATGTGTTCAGTATTAATTGTAATTACTAACTTCTTGGCTAGAGAATTTTCCAGATAGAGTGAGATGAACAGTTCTTACTGGCTGAAGTGACTCTAAACAGGATATAGAGCCAGCTGCTGATTCAAAGTCAGCCTGGGTGAGTGTTTCCCAAAGTTCTTCCTTTGACAAGTAACGGGATTAGCTGCTGCGAAAGCCACAGAGATGAAAAGTCAAAAAGTTACTGGGGGTTGGTAGGAAGGAGCTGTGCTCTAGCAAAAGAGGCTGCGGGGAGTTTCAGAAGAAACTCAGAATTATGGCGCATATAGCAGAATTACCGGTGACCTTTTGGGCTGGAGGAGCGAGGTGTTGTATAAGCTTCCTCCGAGATGCGCCAGTAGGTCTGCGTCCATGGGAGCTGGAATGGATGTGAGCAAGGGGCTCTGCAGATCAATCTGAGGTGCACCAGCAGAGTGCTGTGTGGGGAGTTCTTATAAAACCTTCCCGACGTGCTGCTGGCTTACTGCAGCAATATTAAATCCTTGACTTTCTGCCTGTGATATACACTCCGGATAAAATTTATGAACACATTGCTGAGAAAAGAATCCCTGATCCCCACACAAGCTGTACATTTCTTTTGGCATCTCCGTTTCTTTCAGTGCTTAATCCCTCCTCGCCTCCCCCCCCACTGTTTGTCTGCAGAGGCTTGTCAGCAGCTGAAAGAGTATGGTTTCTAACAGTTTAAATTAAGTAAAACATTTATATTTTGGAGGTTTTGGGTTTATTTATTTATTTTTATTGAGATGTCATAATCTTTTGGATTTTAGATGATAAAATGAGAGAATGCAAGCGTTTTTTTTACATGAACTGAGGAAGAATTAAATGTTTGTTGACAAAACTGTGCAGTGAAACAGGGGATTGTAAGAGTTTGTTTAACGTTTATACTCACATATTTTTCATGGCTGTTTGAATATTCAGCTCCAGATACATATATAGCCTTCATGCTGGTCATCATGCAAATTGTGGCATTGTCAACTTCAAAAATCAGAAAATATATCTAACTTTTATAAAAATTTGAAATTGTGAAATTCTGTAGATCCCACTAAGTGCACACCCACACAATAAGGTTATTTCCCCACCCCCCCGACTCAAAAAACAACTCAGAGATAATTTTATGAACCTCAGTGCTGCCTTCAGCTTTGCAAGGATCTTAAAAAAATCACAGAGAAGCCAGCAGCCCTATCTTCTCCAAAAACCCTGAGCTCCAAGTGAGGCAGGGTAAGGGCTTAGCTGCACGGGCTCAATGCTGGGACACCCCTCGGTGCCCCTTGGGCACTCCAGACCTGTGGATGGAGACTGCCACTCAGCTGGCTGTGGGAATAGTGTGTTTTTCTTCCAAATTAGCTGTGAGGGAAGCCTGATGTACAATATATGTTACGGGGAATGCACAGGAGGGTGGAGGAAAGAGAGGCAAAACACTGTGGATGTGCACAGGGGGACTCACAAAAGTTGCAAGGTGGAAAATCAGAATTACAGCTGGCTGCTCCCAACTTTGATGACATGTGCAGATGGAATGGAGTTGGGTCCCGTCCTGGTTTCATCTGTGATAGAGTTTACTGTCTCCACCGTAGCTAGTGAGAGGCTGTGTTTTGCATCTGTGCTGAGAGGGTGGCTGACAACATACTGATGTTTATAGCTGTTGCCAGGAGAGTCAAGGGTGTTTCCAGCTTCCCATGATTTGCAGTGTGCAGTTGCACTGTGTGTCACTCATTTGTATATTTGCATATTATTATTATTATTATTATTATTATTGTTATCATTATTACTTTAAACTTTACTGCAGTTCAGTTGTTAAATTGTTCTTATCTCACCCCATGAGTCTCTTTTCCCTTTACCCCTTTAATGCTCTCCCCCATCCCCGGGAAGGGTGGGTGGTGAGCAAGCAGCTGCGTGGTATTTGTTGCTGCTCAGTGGGTTAAACCATGACAGCTCCAGAAGTATTTTATTTTTCCAATTTCACACTGACAATAACAGGAACTCGAGCTTGCTGATGACCATAACTTCCTAATTAAAATCTGCATTTCATTCAGAAATGAAAAAAGAGACAATCTTCTTCTGAGCTTGTTAAATGTTTGCCCTACCAACCAGCAGACCTTTGAGCTAGCTTGGTGTGCCAGAGGTGTTATGAAGATTATTTACGGGTATTGGGTCCTTTTTCTATAGATGGGAAGGTAGGACTAGAACATAAAATACTTCCCCTGAAATATGCACCCGGTTATGGTTGAGGCAGGCTGTGTAAGGAAGACTCTGCTTCCATTCTAGAAGCAGTAATCTTTATCTGACTGCCAGCCCTTATTCTCCATGAAAGTTATATGAACTTAAAAAAGAATTTTAGAAGTATTTATTATTATTTATTTACACACTTGTATGTTTTCCATCCTGGTAGAACGGCCTTGAAATACCAGATCAAAACATGAGAGCATGTTGGAGCATGTTGGAACTGAAGTTGTGAGTACACTTCAGAGAGATGACAAAGTTTCCCACTTATGTAGTTCCTTTCATCGCATAAAATGATGAATTGTTTATATGGTTGATATTGATTTATACGAAATGATGGGCTTTGAGCTTGGTTGTGGCCATGCAAGAATGAAACGTTTCAGTCATAATAAAAAGTTTCAGGAACATTTTAGCTCAGTGCTGTGTAACAGTCTAAAAAGCAATCCAGTTGCTAGGGCCAGTTAGGAAAGATACAGAGAGCAAAACACAGAGCATCATTATGCCGCTACAGAAATCCACACTGCAGTTGCATGGTGTGCAGCCCTATTGTCCTCGTCTCGAAAAGGAGAATTGTAAAAGATTCAGAAGAAGGTTGGGATTCGTTTTCACGTGAGGAGTGACTGTGAGTCCAGGGACTCACAAGTCAGAGCCCGGAAAAGATATGACTTGAGACAGAAAGTGGCAGAGGTCTATGAAATCAGGAGTGTCACAGACAGGGTGAACGCAGGCCAGTTGTTCACTGTGTCTTCCAAGAGATGACCTAAGGGTTGTCTAAAGTACCTACCCAGGTGGCAGACTTCAAACCTTCCAATGGAAGTGACTCTTCACGTGATGTAGATGTAAACTCTGGAATTCCTTCCCAGAAGCAGCATCTTCCTTACTACTTCTACCTTCATCCCCTCTGTAACTATGGACATTACATAAAAGACTGTACAGTGAGCTGATAACTCCTTAGCCTGCTGGAGTGATTCCTCTGGAGCCACAAGGGCTCAGTAGTAAAAAAAAAACCAACATAAAACCTCCAAAGACTGTCAGGCAACGCTTCCCCTTAAAACAGGCTGAAAGCAGCCAAAGCAAATTGACTAGCCAATGCGACTCACATTCAGCTCACATCACTAAGTTCAGGACTGCTGCTCAGGCACAATTGATGTCACATTTGTTGGTCAAGGAAGGACAGGAATGGGATGAATTCTTCATAGTCAGTACTTCAGACACCGCTCCTCGTGCAATGAGAGCTTTACTGCTGAGACCACTGGTGCTAGATTGAGTTCTTGGAGAAAAAAAAAACCCAACAAACATTTTATTTTGTGAATGATTACAGCTGTGGAATGAATCCCTGCTGCTGTCTTGAGTAAGCTGGGGCTGACTAATGTCTTCAGCCACAAGGAAGGAATGTTTTCTAATCTATAGTTTCTCTCGGAAGATACGGTTCCATCCACCATCCTAAATCACAGGAAACTCTACCTCTTGTTGAAGGTCTGAGATTAAGACAATGACAATTTCCCTTTCTTAACCCTGTTTCTTGTTCTTTGTTCATCTGTCTTTAAGCACACAAGCAAGCGAAGCCAATTCAAAATGAAGCAAAATAAAATACCTTTCCAGGACGACCTTCTCCAACCCAATACTAGAATTCCCAAGTGCTTTTTTTTCTAGGATATTGAACGCAGTGAAACTTCACACAGCAAAACTCTATGCAAGAAATCTGCGTCAAATTAAGAAGCAATGGTTGTTGCAATTAGCCCGTTCAAAGGCAAGGCTGTTCAAAGACCAGGAACTCTTTTTTTTAGCAGTTCTTCCCACAAAACAGCTAGAGTGCTGACCAGAGCTGGTTGCCCCCCTTGGGGGGCTGCAGCAAGTGGCCCTGCCCTGTCCTTGCTCTTGTCACCTCAGCCTGCTTCGGTTGAGGGTCTCCCCCATGAATTCCCGACATCTGTTGTCAGGCCATTCGTGGTGCGCTTACAAACAGAAGTAAATGAAACTTTCCACAGCAAATAAAATTAAATTGTTTTCCTCTGAAGAGCAAAACCAATGCATTTCCTTAAGTAATCATTTCTGTTACCATGAAGTCTGCTTTCCGACTGTTTTTCTTTTAATTGTGCATACCAAAACTACTATGTTGGTCAGCAATACTGCTCACCCTTGACCACCCTGTATCCTCTTTCCTTACCTTTTCCCAGCTCCTGTGATTACTGGTGCAAGCCTTCTTGACATCAGAACAAGGGAAAAACCAGTCCGGAGTTACTGGATTTTAACCATAGCAATTCCTGAACAAGGTGTGTCTCACTTACATGAAGCCTGTTCCTGTTTCATGTTATGTTAGCAATGGTAACATCACTGGTAAAGTAGTGGTGCAACAGGTTAAGGCAACTTATCGAGACAGACACCTTCTCAGGGCGCACTGCTGTTCTGCTTCCCTCAACCAGACCTACATCCTAGCTCTGGAAAGGGTCACACCTTGGTGGATTTTTTTCAGAGACCTAAAAAAATCCCATTTATTCCTGAAGGCCTCTGTAGTTCTCAGGTTACGAACATTTTTGCGTTGGGTGTTGAGGTCTTACTGAAGCTAAGGTCACATTTTGCTGGGTGTTGTACAAGCCCTTTACAAAAAAAAATATATATACAGACCTGTATGTGTAGGTTTGTGGTTTATGATTTTAAAGAAGACTATAATTAGAGAGAGACTCTCTTTTGTTAGAACCTACTGAGAGTTAGAAAAATGAACAAGTTTGTGATACTTAAACCCCTCTGCTTGTTGGAACAGAAGCAACAAACTTCAAACGGAGCGCAAGCTGGGATCAACGGCTCTAACGTAATTTAATTATGCTAATCAGTTTGAAAGTCGGAAAGAAAATGTGACGGATATCCATGGAAGGGAAGATGTTAGCAAAGAGAGAGGTGAGAATGTTGTTAGCCCTGTGGGGGAGAAAGAGAGGGAAAGATGATTATCACCTAGGGAGATGGGCTATGGGGAAAATTGCCATGTGTACTGTACAGCCATAGATTTAAAACCAACAGCTACACAAAATATTTATAGTCAAACCAGGTGAAGGGAAACAAAGGTGCAAAGATGGGAAATAACTCACTCTTTTTCTGCATCTTCCTCTGCCACTGCTATAACTCTCTGTAACAAACAGCCTCTCTCCTGGCTCCTGATGCACATCAATTCTTTAAGGGAGAAAGCCTGGCCTAATGAGGTGAGGTGGCTTAACGCCGGCTGCCCTGCGAATGAATCAGCAACAGGTAGGAGCCGTGACCTCTCTCACCCGCGTGAATCTCCCGGACATAATTCCTCAGTCCTGCTGGGGGCTGAAGCTGCATCTCAGCTGAAGTTTGTTTCTTCTTCCTATTACAGTGTGTGTCTGAAAATGTTGGTTTATTAGGCAGCTTTGCTTCTAAGAGAGAATAAAAAGTTGAAATAAGGGTTGAAGAATAAGACCCACCTCTGAACCTTGGAGCAGCATGGAAATGAAAGCTGTCGTGAAGAATGTCAGTCGTTGACGTTACTCATCCACCACTCATCTTGGACAATAAGCAAACAGCTGGGTCTGGTGTAGCGGGTTCGTTCTCTGGAGGAAAATGGTTTATGCCGGGTGGGAGTTTTTATTTCCCATTTATTGTCTGACTGAATGTGTGATAAAAGACAGTCCAAGTCAGAGTCAGGTCATTAGCATCTGTTAATATGGGAGGATTTCACAATTTGACATATGCTGGCCAGAAGATGCTTTGGAAAATCTGAGCTACTGCCGGAGCATGAGTAAAAAAGATAAATTAAAAATGACAACTACCCTAACCTTCATTATATTATTAAAGCTCTTTCCATCTGATCTCAAATGCCATGTGGATGGTTCAATTTGCAGATTGCCACGGACATCCTAATGTTCATGTAGCCCCTTCAAGACAAGCTGTCATAAATAGTTAAGTTGCCCTGGGAGCAGCGCCAGAATGCATTTCAGTGATGGCTGCAGAGATGCCTGCTAAAAAGCAAACAGCACATTAGCAGCCCTCAGAGTTATGGTGCAAATGGAGTGTGAAATTCTGGTCGGTTGCTCTGCACTATAAGTTTTTGTCTCCCTGATAATGATTAAGAGAAGCTTTGCTTGATTTGATGGTGGGTGGAAAGAAGGGTGTGAAAAATGAAAAAAAAAAACCTCCTTTGGAAGTTTCACTTGACCTTCAGAAAACTCCAAGGGAGGGCTGTGTAGTCTACATACAGAGGAATTATCTGGCTTTGTTTGTTCTAAAACCTGGCGCTGAATTCAGAAGCCCAGGGATGCATGATGTGGAAGTACCATAAAATAAAATGTCCTGAGCAGCTATCAAAGATTTAAAAGGCAATCTGAACCTAACTGTTGGCTGAAATGAATGAAGGGGGGAAAATCCTGCTGTAGCCGTCGGGAAGAAATGCTATGCTTAAAACCCACCAGCTGGGAACTGATCTGTGGTTCTGTGTTAATTTAGTGGAAATTATTCTTTTTGCGTTTTCATTATTATTATTAATTATAACATTTCATGCTTTCAGGGCATCTTACATCTCAAAGTGTTTTAAATAATTAAGCCTCCTGGTCACAGAATGATTCCCGCTGGTGGAACAAGAAGTGCAATGCCTTAGAAGGTGGGTAAGGATCATCCCATTTTACCACTGAGATGACAAGGGATGGAATGATTTGTCTAGGCTTGCATCAGTGGCAGAGGCAGGGTCAGAACATAAATTTTCTGACCTGCAGCTCCACTCAACTGTGTTGCCTGTCCAGAGCACTCATTTCATCTATCTCCTGCTACCAACTGATAGGCACAGAAATAAAGGCTTGAGCAATTGACCCAAAGCTTGCTGGAATCGGCGGCAATGCTTTGAAGGAGCTTTGGAACAGCCTTAAAATTTGCTGTTTAATTGCAGGTGCATTTTATTTTCTGCTTGCCAGACACAAGGACCCTTGAGGTTTCAGACAGGGAACTCCTCCAACATTTGTAAACTACCTTTGAAAACATAAACCTCACTGGCAGATCCAAACCAGAGAAAGCAGGGGTCTAGTCTTCTGGTTAACCACTTCTTCCAGTAATTGCTTTTACTTTCACGCACTGGGGAAAAGATATTACAGTGATCAAACACATACGTTGTGCCAAGGCAGAGTTCTTCCAAAGAACAGGCTCAGGCAAAGCATTTGTGGCTTTGTCACTACCCGGTTCTTACAGAAAACAGGATGAATGCCTTTGATTTGCAGCGAAAAGCTTTCATCAGTCACCATTTGTTACTGAAAACGGGGCTCGATCAGTAACTGAAAACGAGCGGGGAAAAGTTTGCTTGTGGATCTTATGACATCCTATGTAGTTTTTCAATAGTTGCTACAAGTATTGCTAGATTTAGAGGCTGGATTATCCGCCTCTGGGGAGAGAAGGGAAGTCACTTTTCCACCGACTGAACAGCTATGCTAAGTAGCATACGAGAAGTCCCTGATAGGTTTAGTGAGATCTTGAGAGCATGCTGTGATCCCTTAACTAGGTCAGTCTAATACCCAAACTAAAGACATTATCCAGGGATCACAGAAGGCAAGGATACTACCCCAAAATAAGAGTCACATCCTCCATAAATTCACAGAAACATAGTAAGAGAAAGAAGAGATGGATTCTATTTTCATTGCTAGAGTTGGAACACTACATTTACAGCTTACAGTTGGAGCTCCTGTTGTATTGGAGAGCTTCACAGCTGTAAATAATAAAAATATTAGTTCTCCTACTCCCTGCCAAACATGAGTAAAATGAAAAAAAAACCAACCAAACAAACCAAGAATATTGAGTGTGATATATTTTGTTTCACTCATTTTGCAGATGACCTTAGAGGATGCCCACGGGCTGTTTCTCTGCCTCTGCTGACAGGTGGGAATACACTGATGGGTACTTGTTTTCCATCATAAGACAGTACACGGAGAAACCAGTTTGAAACATGGGTGGCTTTCACTGCACACTTACATCCATGTAAGCACATATCAGAATATGGGAGGGACTGCTTGGCTCGGGCAACTGACCCTCCCCCCCCCCCTTAATCTTGGAGTAAACTTATTTTCTCGGAAATTCATAGCACCTTAGCTATTCCCAGTATGGATTTTTTCCCGTACTTAGTAAATAAGGAACACCAGCCGAGTCCAAAGGGCATTTGGAGCAGGGGGAAGCTTTGGGCAAACACTGTAGAGTGAAGGATTTGTCCGATGAATTTAGCCTCTTTCTGTATTTACAGATTACTCATGAACAATCTTTGATTTGTTCGAATTTGCAGTACTGGTCAAACAGAATTTGCCAAATCCTAGGTTTTCTCAGCAATGTCCTTGACCTGCTTTGGGGAATCTATTTGTCCTTGAAAATATCCAGCTAACATTGTAACGTGAATATAGTTTAAAGGAGCGTAACGAAATAAGCTGTGTTTCCAAAGAGTTTTCATTTTGAACCTGACTAGCCGTCAAATACTTCTGCTGCTCTTCACCTGCCTGGATGAACACGGTGCCCTGAAGTGTCACAGAAAGCCGAGCACTTACCTGAAATAAGTGTTTTGACTTCGCTCCCTAGATTAGCTCCAAAGCTTGATGAATACAAAAAGAAATGAACACAGCCGAACCCAACTAGAATTCTAATTGTTCTGAATGTCATTTCAGCTCTGAGCTGACTTCCTTCTTTGCTATGCCTTGAAATGAATTCAGTGTGTTATTTGAACACGATTTAGCCTCTTGGTTACTCCAGTCACAGGTGTTGGCTGTTTTTTTCCACAAGCCCACAAAGCATTTTCAAGCCAGTTGCATAAATGCCATATAAACGTATTCATGTGCGCACCCATGATCTTTCCTTTCTATAAATGTTTTTTTTTGAGAATAAAAAAGCTCACAAATCCTATACAGGTAGTCCATAGACCCTATGAAAGAGAATTCATAGATTGTATTCAAACAATGTGTTTGTAATTTTCTATATTAGAAGTTTACTGCATGGTTCTCCAGAAAAACTTTTCTAATACAGTTTATTTCATTCTTGAACTTTGTCTGTTTTAAAGAATGAATTAATAAGGGAGGTGCTCCAGTCTCTGAGCGTCTTCATGTACTCCTCTGGCCCCACTCCAACAGCTCAACATCCTTCTTGAGTTGGAGGCCCCAGAGCTGGGTCCAGCACTGCAGGATGGGTCTCACTAGAGCAGAGCAGAGGGGGATAATACCCTCCCTCGACCTGCTGCCCACGCTTCTCTTGATGCAGCCCAGGACACGGTTGGTTTCTGGGCTGTGAGCGCACGCTGCCGGCTCAAGTCCTTCTCCTCAGAGCTGCTCTCAAGCCATTCTCCTCCCAGCCTGTATCTGTGCTTGGGATTGCCCAGACCCAGGTGCACTTGGCCTTGTTGAACTCCATGAGGTTGGCATGGGCCCATCTCTCCAGCCTGTCCAGGTCCCTCTGGATGCCATCCCTTCCCTCCAGCTTGTCACCACACCACACAACTTGGTGTCATCGGCAAACTTGCTGAGGGTGCACTCCATCCCACTGTCTGTGTCACTGACACAGATGTTAAATAGCACTGGTCCCAGTACTGATCCCTGAGGGACACCACTCGTCATCAGTCTCCATTCGGACATTGAGCCGTTGACCGCAACTCTCTGAGTGCGACCATCCAGCCAGTTCCTTATCCAGCGGGTGGTCCAACATTGCAGGCACCTTTCCACAGCTTCTCAAACAGCATCTTCAGGAGATGTGTTCTGAGTCCTTCTTGCAAGACTTTTAACTATAAATTTGTTTCTGATGAGAGATTCTGTGTTTACTCCCCCTGTGGTTTTCCATAAAATGGACATCTTGGCTGGTGTCAAGAACTGTTACAATCACACACTCTCACAACAATGTGATGAGATTTTCTTCCTTTATTTGCCGTGTTCCTCCTCAACATTTTCCATAAAGATGCTTTTTATGATGAATTCATTCCTCTGATTGCAGTGATTTACATTTATACCATATTTCAGAGTTTTGAAATAGCACATTCTGGCTTTGTTTAAAACTTTGTGACTTAGGAAATCTCGTAAGCACAGATTAAAAAGATGGAAGCAGCCTCTTTTTTAACTAAGTCAGATTCTTTCATATACCGGTCAGTCCTCGGGTATTGTAAAAAACCTTCTCTGAATCTAATATTTAGGTCACTTTTTAATAGACAACTTGCCTGCAAACTTAAAATAGACAAAATTCATGTAAATAGTGGAGGATACTTGCTGCCTGTGAATCCTGTAGATTATAAACAACTACCAGCATCTATCTTCTAAGAAACATGCAATGTATTGGACTTTGTTATTTTCATTTTCTTCTCCCAAGTTCATCCATCGTGCTTCTGTCAGTGGCATCCATCTACTTTACAGTCCATCAAATAAACTTGTAATAGTACTTTGTTTTGACTGGCTTTGAATAACAACTCTCAGAACAAGATGGAAAGTTGGTAACCCTGATTTGTAAATCTGGTTCAAAACAGGTATTTTCTACCGTGACAAAGCTCGTTTCAGCCTTTTCTGCCCTTACCCAGTCATTCTTGCCTAGTGACAGCAATGTGTCGCTTTTCCTCCTCTCACTTTGACGGTAAAACTCTTATTTTTGGGTATTTCTTAAAACTGACCACTAAAATGTGCTGAGTTAAAAAAGAAGGTTAGCTGGCAAAAGATTGTTTTAAACACCTGAATCATTTTGCTACCAATCCTAACATGTCATGGAGCTGTATTCTTAATACCCTGATTTGTAAATCAAGGGAACAGATAATGTCACTAATGACCTGAGACAGTGACTTTGCCTGTACAACAGTTAGACATGACACCCAAATGGAAGATGGACAGATAGGCATGGACTTCATATTTTAATGTCTGCTTTTAATAGACATTGATGTTCTAAAACAATAGTCTATCTAATAAACAGTAACTTGATGGTACCAATCAGTCTGTCAACAGAAAAACAGTTTTCAGGACCCGACGATGACGGTTGGTGCAAAGTGAATGTAGCTCAAGTCTCATTTGCGGGCAGGAGAAATGGATAAAAGTTTAGGAGACACCTGCTGACTTGGAGAGTTCGAGACTCCACAAGCTCCCAACAGGTAGAGCCTGCACTTAGCTCGTAACTGGGAGGTTGGTGACATCTGAGCAGAGGCTTCCTTCATGCTCAGAAAAAAGCATAAGCTGAGTATTAAATGCCAGGACAAAAATTATGGCTGGGTGCCACAGAACAGAAGGAATCAGTCTGACAACAAAAGTTACACTTAGTGTTAAGTGGTATTGGCTTAATGTTAACCGTGATAGCCTACAGGATGAAAGAGAAATTAATTTCTGTCCTATTTCCAATGAAGTTGCCGTACCAAGGTGTGAAAGCAAAGCTCAGGATGCAGTTGGGTACCAGACTGTATCTTCCACACAGTAGCTCCACCTAACAACTCTGAACATAACAACAGAGTTGGAATGTCTCAAGACCTGCTTATATAATAAACCTTAATTTCTGGTAGTCTAGCGCTGCTTGACATAGCCTGTATAACTAGAGTATTTTCTGGTTTGCATTTCCTTTTAGTTTGTTTTTTCTTTTCCTTGTAAATACTTTACACAGGTTCCAGAGTTGTCCTTCGTGCGGCAACAACGCTCTTTGAAAAAGTGCTTTAATATCTGAAAAACTGCATGTCAAGTTGTGGAGATGGGAGTGCATATTGAAGGAAGAGTGTGTTCAAAGGGACCTGACTTTTACAACTGACTGGGAAACAGTAGACTATTATTGCAAGATTTTCCTCTCTGGGATCACAGGCATTTTAGCGGCATAGCTGCACTTAGCAGAAGCTATAATGATCTTCCCTTTTAAGCCTTTGACACTGCTGGCCTGTGTACATTTCTATGCATGCAAAACTTACACTTTCAAGTCCAACCAGTCAGTTATAAAAGCTATTTTTTTCCATGTGCTTATTATCCATCCGTCAAGAAAAAAATACATATTTTGTAGGTGAACCGAAAGACTTGTTTTATAACTGAGAAGCACTAGGCTGTTTAAGATCCCTTGTAATTAGTCAGCACTATCTCAGTGCTGAAATTCTAAAATGACCTACAGACAGAACAGAGCTACAGGATTGAAACGCAGCCCCAGCTTAACCCTTGAGGTACTGACTTCAGGCAGAGCTAAGAAGATAGCCCAGAAAAATGACCTGGAAACACTGTGCTCAACTGGGTTAGTTTTAAGGGCTTATATAAGTCTTTTCAGGTTCCCTAGTTTGTTTGTGCTTTTGTTTGGAAATAATGTATGGGTCAGGCAAGCATCTCCCGAGCTATCACAGAAATATGTTCAGGAACATTTGGCATGGTGTTTGCCTTCTCTTTGGGCTTCAAAGAGAAGGAGGAAAGTCTGGAAGAGAAGCGGGAGAGACGGGAGCAACAGGCACTTTGTGCACAACCTGCCTGGCTCCGGGGGTGCGAGGCAGTGGATGAAAACACAGCCTGACACTGGGAGAACGGCAGTGCCTTCCACAGCCAGAGGAGCTGTGGCCACCCCAGGGCTGGGGAGAAAGGCAGGAAGGCGGCAACGTGGTGGAGCAGAACTCGTGGGCTGTGTCCAATATCACTACCCAAAAAAAATCAAACCTGTTTCTTACCGATGAGCAGCTATGGGCCTTTGAAAGAGGGAAAGGTGGTTGGTGGTAGGATGGTCTGAGAACTGGTTGTAGTGAGGTGGGTGTTGGCCTCTAAAGCAACAAGCGGTAGGACAAGAGGAAATGGCCTCAAGTTGCAACAGGAGAGGTTTAGGCTGGAGATTAGAAAATATTTTTTCACTGGAAGAGTGATCAGGCATTGGAACAGGCTGCCCAGGGCAGTGGTGGAGTCACCATCCCTGGAGGGGTTCAAGAAACGTGTCGATGTGGTGCTTCAGGACATGGGTTAGTGGGCTGGGTGGTGTTGGGTTGATGGTTGGACTTGATGATCCTTGAGGTCTTTGCCAACCTTAATGATTCTATGATTCTGGAGACTGGGACATTCAAGAAATGCGCTAATGAGAGGTGAGACACGGTGCACAGAGGATCCTGCAGTCTGCACAAAAGGCCATAGTTAGACTAGTTGTCAAATGTGAAGGGGAAGGAGCTATTTTACATATTAGAGCAAACCTGCAGTTAGGCACTGAACAATGGAATTCTTTTGTGAAAATATAATGAAATGGTGTGTGAACAATCAGCCCTATAGGTACAACATGTCAGACTGAAATGCTTATTTATTAATATGTGGCTGCTTATCTAAGAATAGACTATTCTGTGAAGAAATAAAAGAAATATTATCCCCATGTAAGATCTCCTATTACAGAAGACTGGTTTCAAAAACTACTCCTGTTGAATCTTTTGCCCCACAATTAAAAAAAAAAAAAATCCTTGCATTTACCTTACTACATCTACGTCCAGCAAGACTGACTATGAAAATACAAGAGGCATCACTTCTAAGTATTTTAATTCATAGACGGCCTCCCTGTCACATTTAATTTAGTTCCTCTGGTTTCCTCAAAGTATAAATTATTTTTTTTCAATTGAACAAAAAGGGCAAACAGGTATAGGAAGACATCCAGCTGAAGTCTTCCAATGTATTTGTTTAGACTTGGTGTAATGAAAGGTCATGATGAGATGGGAGGAGAGGTGTGGGAGTGGGGGGGGTTGACAAAGATACAAGGGGTGAAATCACGTGCTCTGTTGTATATTTGCCTTTTATTTTCTTTTTAGAAAACATTTAAAAATGTTACTCTCCATTCCCCGCATTCCAGGCGAACTCAGGGCTCGGTTTGAGAAGCTCAGATCCCCACTGCAGATCCTGAGAACAACACTGGCAAGTGCTGCAAGAATGCAGATGGTATTTTTGTCGTGTCTGTGGACTGAAGCTGTTCTACTGAGTGCATGTGAATCAAGCTCAGACTGTGCCTTCTCATAGGGTCCTCTGACAGAAGAAAGTCAACAGGGCAGGCTTTGGCTTTGAATGTACTTGGTCTTTTCTCCAGTAAAGACAGTGTGGCTACCGTCAACAGGAGGATGCAAAAGGGAACAGAATGGATGCAATTACTTCTTGCAAACTGTTTCTTTAGTGGCTCACGGTAATTCTCTGAAGAACAGAGAAGGAAAGGCAGGCCGAGGAAACACTTCAAGGGCATCTCTTCTGAAGTTTCGGGATCTTCCTATCATTACATGGAGCAATCCAGGATTTTGGTTCATAATACACAAGAACCCTGTAAGTAATTGATCTGAATTCTGTAACTTGAGATAATTTCTAATTAAGATACCAAGTAAAATACTGACAATGATTAATTCAAGAGCAAACAAGCATTCAACATCAATACGTTTTTTCATCTACTCTATCTCTCAGTCAGCTATACCATGCAGGAACCTTAAATACCCCCTGTCTCGTGGAGCGTAACAGTGACATCTTACTTAGATTAGCAAACAGATGATTTTATATTTCTTTATAGAAGTTTAAATCACTACCAGGCAGTGGAGCTAAAGAGCCATCCAAAGAAAGCACAGCAATAGATTTAAGGCTTCTTTTCTTTACACCTGTGTGGAGTATGTGAGTTAACAAAAAGTCAAGAAGCTATAATTCATTTTTACATGCAAGTGTTAAGTCATAATACATCTGATGGATTGCAAAGGAAGAAGCAAGTAAGTTTTGGGCTAAATTCAGCCCTGTCACAGGGGGAGTAACTCTGGTGGATTCAGAACTGAATTTTGTCCATTGAAAGAAACACAGGAGCTATTCTTTCCAGTTCTTTTGGAAAATAAAAAGAAAATGCATCTATAAAGTCTTCCCCACCCCATTTATTTCATGCCGCATACAACTGACTTAAGGCCAGTTCCGAGTTGAAGCACTGGAGACCGGGTCCTACAGTGCTGGTTGAGATGGGGAGGGGTGGAGTGGGGCAGGTTCACGCAGGAGAGGGGAGAAGCCGCAGTGGGTACCTTCACGGTTCCGAAAGGCTGAACAATTTCACACAACAGCTCCAGTCTGTTATTTTAAAGGAAGCAACATGGGGCTGCTGGGGAGAAATTGCACATGGACATGCTGTGCTGAGAAGCAGGAGAAAGCCTATAATTTAACATCTGCTCTTACTGTTCTGAAAGCCTTTTCTGGCATGAAGAACACAAAAGTTTTCTGCCTTATTAGCTTAAAAATGTATGTTTGGAGGGTTGTTTTTTTTTGCCTCAAAAGGTGTTGGTCTGCTTTATGGAGACCTGAGTACCTTCCTACCCTGATCTGCAGCTTTCATGCTCCCTGGCTATGTGCACAGATCTATCAGTTCACCAAAACAGGCAAACCATCGTGCTGCTAAACTGCAGTCTGTGTCCACCGTGTGAATTCAGATATGATGAGGATACGGTTGGGCTCCACAAGCACAGGAGTAGTTTTGATTCACTGCCCTGCAGCTATTGCTGAACCATGGCACGTTCATTTTTAAAATCGGTTGGTACCTAGCTCATGTTTGCAACAGTGAAATAGGATTGAGCTGGGTGTTGAAAGCCTGGGACATTGTGCAGTTGGTGACTGAAAGCGGAGAGATAATTTTCTTCACTTTGACTGGCTTATGTTGATATTATTCGTATAACTACAGCAATAAAAATGGTTGCTTCAGCCCCTCATTTCATTCACTAGACAAAATAGAAACTTATTTCCTTTTCTCAATTGATAATAGTTAATTGGCAGGCACTGCAGTCTGGCACAATATCTTGAAGAATGCTTGTTAACTGTACCTCTGAGCTAAATCCTTCGGTTCCTGAGCTTATTTAAGCTGAGATCACTAAAGGAAAATGCACCCTGAAATTATTTTCTAAATTACTGCTGTATGCAGTAATTCTCCATCCTCTGCTCCATTTATTTTCTATGTGTTAATGGAAAACATCCCTGGTATTACTACACAGGTTTTGGAGCCATGCAACCTTCTCTTTGTTCTGAAAAAAATTTGCAATGTGTTTGCAGATGAGCTTTATCTGGAAATGATATGGTGCCTGGCCAACCTCAGTGGTAGAAAGCTTGGTTTACCTGTATGTGGGCAGGATAGAGGTAGCAGGAATGGGGCAAATATAGGAACCATGTAAGCTTAATATTGTTATAAATTGATTAGTCTTTGCATTCACTACTCCCTTCTGCCTAATTCAGGAAAACTCTCCATCTGTTTGTCTCCTGGGCCCTCTACAGCTCACAGAGGAAGTGATTTTCCTGCTTGTGCTCCCTTACTGCCTTTCTGTCCCTCAAAGGGGTTAAGCTGGCTAATGACAACTATGAAATCCTTGATAGACCATAATTTGTTTCAGCATTTGATTATTACTCAATAAAAGTGTGAGGATGAGTACGCAGGACATTAAATTTAAAATGATGCTGTTGTGCCTAAAACCACTAATGGTTTTTCCTGTTATATCCAGTGAAACACCTTAAAATTTTATTGCATGGATATACAAGAACTTGAACAGTAAGTGCACACCTCAACACTGACAATCACATCCTCTGCCATCAAACTCTGAAAGCTTTCTCCTACTCCACAAAATACAAAGGAAAATGCCACTCTCCCCAACAACGCAAAAGATCGGTGGCTAATTTCTTAAGAAAGGAAAAAGCAGTATGGTTTAGTTACAACAGATAAGGACAGGTCAGGAGGATTCACACGTGTGCTGAGTGCTGTTGGTCTCACTGAGAGTGAGACGGGATGGACACCAGTGGGGTATAATGCTGTTCTCTGCCTCTCTCTGCTCTCTCCCTGCTTTCTCGTCTCCGGAGAAGAGGACCAAAGAGGAGGAAAAGGGCTACCAGCAACAGAAGGTGGGATCAAGAGTTTGGCAAGTTTAGCTTACAGATTAGGTTCTTTGTGTCAGAAAGAGTAAATGAATACAAGCTATTTGCCATTACCCTTCTAACTCCTGCTCCCTAACCCTATTACCCTCATCACCCAGCTTGCACAGGCAGCGGTGGTAAATGCGCTGGAAATATACCGTCGTGCACAGCTGCAGGCTTCTGTGTCTTCAGCAAAGCTGGCTGCAGCTGTGCAACAAACTCTAAGCGAGATGCAGGTTGGGGGCTTTGCAGCCCTTTGCTTGTTCTCCACTTCCTTAAAAGCGTCTCGAGCCATTGGTACGTTCTGCTCACAAATTCCTCTTTGTCCCTGTTTGCAGGAGGATCGAAGAAAGAACCGGGGACAAAGCTCACAAAGCAAAGCTCAAAGCCACCCGGTGATTCAGCAGCCGCAGGAGAAGCCCCTGGTTCCTGATCTAACGGCTGCCCTGACTGAGCACTGCTGCCCACACAGGTGAATCATCAGAGACGCCGCCGTTGGACTGCGCAGATCAAACCGCCTGCTAATTAATTATTCAATACGCTCAGTGCAATACCGTGCTGGCAAAAGGAAAGATTTGTGGGGGCATTTTCTGCTTTTTGACAGAGCAGCCTAGGCCTCTGATATCCTGCTGGTTTCTGCCTTCTGGATGAGCCTCAATAGCTCCTGGCTTCAGAAGTGGGGTGACAGTTGGCTGCGATGACAGGCTGCCTCCACACCGCTCCCACAAACGACTGAGGGAGATGAGGAGGCTGCTGTGAAGATGTGTAGGAATTACTTGCAGACCTGACAGCCTCTGAGTAGCTCGCCTTGATAGTTCCTTCCTACTCTAGACCTAAGGATTTTTAAATTATTCAGAGAGATTTGTTTTCTGTCTTTATTCCCCTCAATGGTTGAGATATTTCAGTAGGGGAATTTATATTACAGAAATTAGAGGGCTGTTGGTTATGTTTGGTTCCTTCTCTAGATGGAATTCCTTCCCCTTTACCCCCTGACCACCCTTTTGCAGAAGGGGTAACACAGAACAGTGTTTTGATGTGCCAGTTGGTACCTTCCTGGTTAGAATGCCCAGTCCAGTAAATCTAAAGAAAATCATTATTGTGTTCTCTATGGAACACTACAGGAGAACTGGCCTGTAAACACAGGATGTCTCTATAGGCATGGTGGCAGAGCATTTTCCTCCTGGGACATGGACATTTTGAACAGATAAAAAGGGTGATCTTATTCTTCAGACCTGGATGCCACAATCAAACCTTGCAGTATATGTACGTAAGCTTTAGAGCACCCTTACAGGAGCAGAAGGATCCCTGTCCTACATCAGCAGGTCATGATGGTTGATGAGATGGGATACACAAACCCTGCACTGGGCACAACAAGGAGGTGCTAAAGGCATACGGATTCTTCCCCATCACTTCTCCACAGTGCTTTAGAGAGAACACAACATTTCAGTAAAGCAGGAAGGCTTCTAGAGAGACGGGCACCCAGCCCTCTGCTTTAGGAGGAAGGATGCTGCAGATAAAGCCAGCCAGCAGGTCAACACTGGCTGTCACCTAGGAAGCACATGATACAGATTTCCTACGAGTAACATGCTAGACGTAGATTAAAGTTCCAAGAGTACTTAAAACCCCTTGAAGGAAAGACTATTTCCTCCTGTTTATTTCTTTTATGGCTATGAAACCCACAGTTGCTCCAATGTAAACGAAGCAGAGCTGAGCGCAGTGCCGACCCAGCCTGGCCAACATGGGACGTGGGTGGTTGTGTCCCACTGCAGGAAGATGGTGGCAGACTGTCCCCCATCCTGACAACAGGCTAAAGTCCTCTCTACTGGATGGGACATCGAGGATTAGCGATTCTTTCACGATTACAAAATTCTTTTGGACTTGTGCTTGAGTTCGGTATCACAATGGCGTGGGAGAAAACAGGAAAGGATGGACGATTCACTGAACTGAGATGTGATGAGAACAGACTTTCAAGAGACGTGAGGAGAAGAACCCTGTAAAGTCAGTTTTAGATAAACTGCACATTTCAAACCCGAGCACTAAGCCTGTCAAATAATGACTATTTGTCTAGACAAGAAGGGGGTTTGTTCTTTTTTTATTTCTTCTTTTCCCGGTCAAGTTTAAATAAATTTTGCTTCTGCTTGTGGTTGGTCATTTTGGAATGAAGAAAACTGTTTTCCCAGTGTATTGGAAGCATAAACATGGGGAAAGCAATGCCTTGAGTATAGAGCAATAGCAGAAATATTTGTTTAGAAAGTACCCTGTTGTATCATTTTCTGTGCTCCTGACATGGGATAGCGTTCTTAGACTTCTAATGAAGGAGAAGCTGCAGTGTCCCTGAGCTAACTATTCCTGTACTTCACTTTTCTTAGGATTAGGAGATTTTTCTGATCATCTAACCAGAATCTTTCTCGCTGCAGTTTAAGCCTGGGACATCACCCCTCCCATCAGGAAAAGGAGGGTCTGGGCTCTTCCTTTCCTTTAGAAAACAGACATTTTTTAGAAAACAGACAATTCTTTTCCAGTCCTCTGTTCTTACTGCTTTCCTCTGGTTTGTCTCCAATAGTCTACACTCCGCCAGGAGTATCAAGAGCTTGTGGATATCCCCACGTTGTGGCAGGACAGGAACGGAGTTGTGATGAGGAGGAGGTCTAAGGAAGACAACACGTGTCCCCTTCCCCAGTGTGTCCCCAACCAGGCTGCTGCTAAAACTTTGCATTAATGGGCACTGCCTTTAATGCTAAAAACAATGCTAAGAGAGAGACCAGGTAGAAAATGGACCGATTCTGATCTCTGTTGCCCTATGGGTCCATGAATTTTTTGAAATAGTCCTTCGTGGACAGGAGAGTACATGAAAGTGAGGTAAGACCAAGGCTCCAAGAAAGGTAAAAGAAAAATTCATTTTCCTCTTCCTAGGCCTTGCCTACACAAGCATGTGGCACCAGTTTAATTCAGGTTGTTTTTTAAACTGATGTAGTTAAAAGTCATACAAATCCTTTACAGAGCCAGTTAATTCAATAACTGAACTGAGATAAATCCATATAAATAAGTTATAAACCAAAGCTGCTCACATGGGATACGGAGCAGCTGAACTAAATCCACATCCCTGCCCAGGCTGTAACCAAAGCAATGGAACTCTTCTGTGTCAGCGAGGCTGCACTAAGCCATTATCCTCACAAAATTTTACAGTCAAGCGAGGCAAATCTGTTGGAGGCTGGCTTTTTAAGCAAATCAGTATTACTTAGAAATGAGTTTTTAAATTTAGAATTCCTACTGTTTATAATGTATTTATTGGACACACGGATAAAGTAAATATATCGTTGGGATCTTTCACCAAGAGATTTAAAAAAAAAAGTTAAGAGGGATAAGAGCTTCCTTTTGCCCTTGCTTCTCAAGTACGAATTTCTGAGCTATTGCCTGTAAATTGCAAAGCTTTGATTTGCAGCGCACAGTTTAATACACGCTTTGACCTTTCAACGTGCCACACGACGCTTTGATCCTTACCGGCAGCCTGTCAGGGTGAACTTTGCATAAGATGAAAACAATACATTTCAAAATCACGTTCCCCCTCCCTTAAGGAAACCCATAAAATATTTCTGAGATGGAGAAAACTCATCTTTAGACACTGCCTCAGGGTAAATGCTGCAGAAGTGCTACATCTAGATAGGGATGGTCCAAAGCCTTGCTAATCACGTCCTGCAGGCAAGGCTGCGAAAAAGCACAGATTGTCTAGGAAGAAGGTAAACTCCTAAGAAGAATGAAAAATCACAAGAGAGTATTCGTACTTCAGCCTTACCTTGGAAAGCGTGGGAAAAAGACTAACAGGGTAGTCCATGGATTAAAACCTGACTGCCTTTGGAACCACGAGGTGGTCGTATCACTTTGTGAACAAGGAGGAGGTGTGTTCCAGATGTTTAGCTCAGTTCCATTTCAGAAGAGTTCAGAGATATCTAAACTGTCAGCCTGACAACAATGAAAAGTTTGTAGAAACAAAGTCCAGTGACATTTCTAGCCTGTTAATCCTATGAAAATTAAAAAAAAAAAAACCAGCTCACCTAACAAAGCAAAAACCAAACCCAAAAAGCCAATCAGAAAGAAAAACAGCACACAAAAAAAAGATGAAAATAAAAGTTTGTGGCAGAAAGTACCTGAGTTGGTTTTTATTTGTCTTGGGCTTTTTCTATCTGGAAATTCTAGAAAATCAGCTTGCAACATTTTTAAGATTATGCAATTTATTATGTAATTTCTTTCATGCATGGCAACCCTATATAATTTTATATCACTACACTGTAACCTATTTTCATCAATTTGAAAGATAAAGAAAGTTACCAAATTATCCTCAAAAAAACCCCAAACACATCAGTGCCAGGCTGGATGAGGCTTTGAGCAACCTGGGCTAGTGGGAGGTGTCCCTGCCCATGGCAGGGGGTGGGACTGGATGATCTCTAAGGTCCCTTCCAACCCAAACCCTCCTGTGATTCTATGATTCTATGAAAAAAAGCTCTTTATGTTTAGCATAGGTGCATCCAACCTCTTTTTGCACTGAGGGATACTATAAAACTTCCCTCTTTCAGAAGAAACCAGGATCAGCTCCCCTATGCCGTGCTGTGCTGCTCATTGTTTTACAGTGCGCTGCAGAAACCTGCAATCTCAGCTCACAGTCTTCTCCAAAACATCATTTAAAAGAATTCTTCAGAGGTACAAGCTTGGGATGGCAGTTTAAAGTCAGGTTTTGGCAGATTTAAATGTCGGGGGTTTTTTTCTGCTCTGGGAAGTGGCTCTAGAAATAGCATCCCTGGTACCACATCCCTCCTTCATCAGTGCTTTCTCTTAGAATCGCTCGGTTCCCAAGCCAGAAGCTTTCCTGCCTTTCCTCTGGCTGCTGGTAGGCATATTTCCCCCCCCCATTCACAGAAAGCCCACCGGCATAAATCTCTCTGAAATCACTACAAGTCATCCAAGAGCCCAGATTTCTCTTTTTTTTTTTTTTTTTCTCCTGCGGATGCAGGATGCCACTTAAATCACAGCAGACTTTCCTCCCATGTCTTCATGGGATTAATGGGAGCAGAAAAATGCACTCAAATGAGTGCAGTGGCAGGATTTCCCAGCCCAACAGGTAATTCCCCTTGTGCCTGTGCTCAGCACAGACCCTGATGGCGGGGACAGCTTCTGGCATTCGAGCGCGGCTGGCATGCGTTAGCACCCAAACCGTGCTAATTCCTGATTTTCACGCTGTACGCAGGGCTCCCAGGGAGGGGTGGCACTGGCATAAAGCTGGTTATTCAGAACCCACATCAGTCAGGGCTGGCTGTTTGCCTCAGAGCATTCAAGCCTTTGTTTTTTTGTGGTTTTTTTTTTTTTTTTTTTGCTGACAGTTGATGCCAGCTCTGCTAGCTGACCTCCTCCACTGCTGGCATAAATTGCCATCACAAAGCCCTAAATTTCCTCCGCGGGGAGCAGATTTGTTGAATTAGAAGGTGCAATCTTTAGATAACTACTTTTCTGGATGACACGCAGAGGCCAGGAAAGAGAGAGAGTGCAGCAACTCGATCCGTGCCCAGCGAGGGACCAAAGTGTCACCGGAGCCAGCCTTGCCTGCTGCACTTTGGTGGCCAGGAGGACAGCGGGAGGACTGCTCCATAATGAGAGGTGTGGAAAGGGAACAGAACCATGATTACAGAGGAAAAACTAAGAGTTGGCAGACAGTGGCACACCGGGAAAGAACAAGCCGGGGAGGATGAAGGACAGGATCAGAATGATGAAAGAGGGGAGATTGAGATGAGATATTAGGAAGAAATTCTTTACTGTGAGATTTCCTTGGCAACTGCAACCCGAATAGATTCAAATGCTTTTCATCGAAGACCTGGCAGAGCTAGAAGCTGATGTGTAGGCCTAGGATGAGGCCAGATTGAATAAAAGCAAGGCAAATTTCCCTTACCCCCTCTGTGCCATCGCTGAAAGGCCACTAATTAGAGATATAGGATAACACTCCTAGGTTTTAGCTAGCCTCACCACAGCTGCAGAGGTTTTATTTGGGAATGAAAGGGAGAAAGGATGAGATTATAGATGAGAGGGATTGTAACGCAGCACTGCCAATTAAACTGTGCCTCAAGGACTATCTTCACATTTTCAGTCATCTGGAGACATGATGATAATTTCTAGGAAAAAATCTCATGGAAAATCACATGATAACTCCCCCGTAACCTTCAGTGATTGAGGCTCACTAGGGGTCAGCTAAAATCAGCAGAAGTCATTTTCACATGGTTTCACAGAATGGTTTGGGTTGGAAAGGACCTTAAAGATCACCTGGTTCCAACCCCCCTGCCATGGGCAGGGACACCTCCCACTAGCCCAGGTTGCCCAAAGCCTCATCCAGCCTGGCCTTGAACCTCTCCAGGGATGGGGCATCCACAGCTTCTCTGGGCAACCTGGGCCACTGCCTCACCCCCCACACAGGGAAACATTTCTTCCTTTTATCTAGTCTAAATCTGCCCTCTTCTACTTTGAATCCATTGTCCCTCATCCTAATAATTAATAATCAGAATCTTGTCTTAAAAGAAGGAATTTATTTTAGATAACAGGACTGGGGAGGATACACGTGCCAACTTCCAATTCCAGCAAACCAGACAAGACGTGTAAATGGGCACTGACACCTCAGAAAGGTCAGATTCGAGGCAACTAAGTTCCAACTTTGGGAAAACTTGAAATGTTTGATCCAGGACCTGTGATAGTAGATTGATAAGAGGCATTAGCTAGCTAGGCAGATTTTATTAAAATGTCCAGACTTCCAAACTAATTTCATACAAATAAAGTGTTTGAAACAAAATTTGAAAACTTTATATGTTAGCCTGAGCAGTTGACTTTGCAGAGATTCTTCATGTTTTCTATTAGTACTATTTGCCTACCCCACTAGTGCTCTGAAATACCCATCTGCATTTGAAGGACTGCCTAGTGTGGATCAAAACAGGCCACTGTCTTCTAATGGCTGAATCAGGTATGCATAAATAATTAAAAAACTGCATTGTTGCACTTAGACCATTTTTGAAATTACCCTATGTAGCTTCATTAAACTTCAAGTCTGGGACGTTAGTTCAAGGTAAGAAAAATAACTATTTCTGTATTGTTCGATCATTCAGGTGGTAAACACATCTTCCGAAAAAGTCATCTAACAAGCATTTCAGCCATCAGATTTAAATTGTAAATGAAACTGTTGTCTATGCATTAGAAAAGCACATGCCATGTTTTGTTAACATAATCAGAAAAATAGAGCTGCCACAAACCCTTTCCCTGTCTGTCCGTCACTGCGTTAAATGTTTCTGCAATTTTATTAGTATTCTCTGTCTCTGCAGATCCTGCTCAACTGTGAAATTGGAATTGCAAACAGAAATATTACGTTTTGTGTACAGTAGTGGATTTTAGTCCAATTTTGTCTAAGACCGGGGAAACTTTTTTAAGGTAGAAGAACAGCACACTGAATATCACAGAATCACAGAATCACAGAATGTGAGAGATTGGAAGGGACCTCGAAAGATCATCTAGTCCAATCCCCCTGCCGGAGCAGGAACACCTAGATCAGATCACACAGGAACGCATCCAGGCGGGCTTTGAATGTCTCCAGAGAAGGAGACTCCACAACCTCTCTGGGCAGCCTGTTCCAGTGCTCTGTCACCCTCACTGTAAAGAAGTTTTTTCTCATATTCAAGTGGAACCTCGTATGTTCCAGCTTGAACCCATTGCCCCTTGTCCTATCACTGGATGTCACAGAGAAGAGCCTGGCTCCATCCTCCTGACACTCACCCTTCACATATTTATAAACATTGATTAGGTCACCCCTCAGTCTCCTCTTTTCCAAGCTAAAGAGACCCAGCTCCCTCAGCCTTTCCTCATAAGGGAGATGCTCCATTCCCTTCATCCTCTTCGTGGCTCTGCACTGGGCTCTCTCCAGCAGTTCCCTGTCCCTCTTGAACTGAGGGGCCCAGAACTGGACACAATATTCCAGATGCAGTCTCACCAGGGCAGAGTAGAGGGGGAGAAGAACCTCTCTTGACCTACTGACCACCCCCCTTCTGATACACCCCAGGATGCCATTGGCCTTCTTGGCCACGAGGGCACAGTGCTGGCTCATGGTCATCCTGCTGTCCACCAGGACCCCCAGGTCTCTCTCCCCTACACTACACTCCAGCAGGTCAGTACCCAACTTATACTGGTACCTGCTGTTGTTCTTGCCCAGATGCAAGACTCTACATTTGCTCTTGTTAAATTGCATTAAATTTTTCCCCGCCCAAATCTCCAGCCTGTCTAGGTCTCGCTGGATGGAAGCACAGCCTTCTGGCGTGTCAGCCACCCCTCCCAGTTTCGTATCATCAGCAAACTTGCTGAGGGTGCACTCTACTCCCTCATCCAAGTCGTTGATGAATATATCGAACAGCACAGGTCCCAGTACCGAACCCTGGGGGACTCCACTAGATACAGGCCTCCAACTAGACTCCATCCCATTCACCACAACTCTCTGGCTTCTTTTCTCCAGCCAGTTCACAATCCATCTCACTACCCAATCATCCAGATCGCTCTTCCTCCGTTTAGCCGTGAGGATACTGTGGGAGACGGTGTCAAATGCTTTTCTGAAATTGAGATAGACCACATCTACTGCTTTACCATCATCTATCCACCTGGTAATGTCCTCATAAAAGGCTAATAGGTTGGTCAAGCATGACTTCCCCTTGGTGAAGCCATGTTGACTGCCTCTAAGGACCTTCTTATCCCTGATATGCCTAGAGACAGCATCTAGAATAAGTTGTTCCATCACCTTTCCAGGGATCTCAGTCATGAACTTTAATCAGTCCTGCATCAGCAATACTTGATTTTTTCAGCTCTTTGTATTGATTGACATTGACCTGCAAAGAAAAGTTAGAAGCTATGCAAACTTAGCGTAACATTCCTAAAGGCCTGCTGCTGGCTCCTCTCACAAGAATGAATGTCTTTGTTTTTTCTCTTGAGTTACTATAATGTTCAAGAGCTGTTTGAAGATTTCTGTCTCTTTCCACAACTGTTTCTTCAGTAACGTCTCTCTTTCCCTTGGATCAAAGTCTTGGTCTTCTTTTCTTTCTCATCATAACTGGGTTCTCGTCTCAGCCATGGCTTCTTGGTATTTCTGTCTAGTCTAGCCTACCATAGTAACCCATGGGAAATGGCACTCGGAGGAGTAACTTTGTCACTAACTGGCTGAAGACAAAGAATCTGCAGCTGCCCTCGCTCTCTGATGCTTGATGCTTCATAAATACTATGAGCCAGTCCGATGCGTTCATCTTTCTCTCTCTTATCACATTTATCTCCAACTGTTTTTAAAGAAATCTAGATAGAGCTGTGTCCCCCTTCTGCTTCCTCCTGCCCACCAACTACCTCCAACCTCCCTGCTGCCAACACACATTGAGTCCTTACTAAGGCAGGAATCAAAGGCAGATTCCCTCCTTACCCGGCTGGCGGCAAATAACCTTCTGTTTGCCGCAGCCTGGGCTGACCCGATGCCTGCAGAGCAAACCTGCAACAGAGCAGCAGCACAGCTGGTTAGAGGAGAGATGCTCCCTGAAGCAAACTCCGTGAGACCCTAGCCCAGGCACTGTCTTCTGAAGCTGCTTCTTTTTCCGTTTGCAGTTTAGCGTGTACGTGCATATGTTTGCATACCCACGCATAGAGAGATCGAAGTACTAATATCCTCTCACGACTCAGCTGTTAAAGTTAACGATCACTCCTTCATGCCTTTCTCCTCCCCTCTTCATCTCTAGGTACATCGCTTTGCCAGGGCATCTTGAAGTGCCGTAAACTTCATTCTGATAGATGCCAGTTTTAGTCCAGTGTTAGTAAGGTGCAATAACAAGAATGCAAAAATTTGTGTCAGCAGAGATTGAGACCCCATGACTCTCTTTATAATTTGTTTTGAATCAGCCTCCTCACAGACCATTTAGCAAGATTTCTAATTCTTTTTTTTTTTTGCCCCCACTTATAGGTTTTACAAACTGTGATTCTGTAACAGCTCTTATTTAATTAGGATTTTAATTTAGAACGAAGACACACTTCCATGGCAGGTCAGGGATGGCTAAATTTTACTCAGCTGATTTCCCCAAGTCAAGTCCATGCAAGGACAAACAATGAATGCGGAAAAACTGTGAAATGCCCTTCTAAATGTCCCTAGATATAGGCAGTAGGCAACATATGAACAGCTTCAACATTTTGCAGTCACCATATGACACATAATCTAACAATTTTACAGAAGAGAGACTTCTATCCCTCTGCAAACTTGTCTGGAATAATTTTTAAAATTGAACTTTCTTGGCAAGACCTACTCTGTATTTCCGCAGTCCATCTTCCATGCAAAAAAAGCAACTGGTACTTTCACTCTAAACAATTTCACTTCACATCAAAGAAAACAACCGAAAAATAAAAAGTGAACACAAGTTTGTTTTGAGGGTGCATGACACAGGGATTTCTTTTTCCAGCTGCCATCTTGACTCTCTTCACAGGACTGTCACCAAGCAGAAGCGTTTGCATGGAGAAAATAATGATGAAAAATAACAACTTTGTAATGCTGTTATGAAGAAAGAGATTCTGCTTTCACCCACTCTTCCTTTCCTTCTGGGATGACCTTCTTTTTACTTGTCAACCTGGAAGCGTGAAATTAAGCTTACCATGGCACAAATTCACTGTTTCGACCTTGATGCAGAACTAAATGACAAAAACTGGGCAAAGCTAGAAGTTGTGTAACAACATCGAATGAGCAAAGACTTGAAGAGGACTCGAACTGATTTTCTGCAAATGTAGCTTGTTCCATTGAATGCAAAGCAGCCCACAACAAAGCCAAGTCAAAAGACCATAAACCAAGAATTGGCAGATTTGGCTGGAATGGCTTTACTGACTTGAAGTGAGCATGCAGATGTGGATGTGTCTGACTGAATACAAATTGAACATGATTTCTCGGTTCAGTTTATCCTATTTTTATATCATGATACACAGAGACTATATTTTAGCTTGCAATCTTATTTCAGTATTCCCAAACTTTTGAGTTTTGATTAAGCTTAACAGCTTAAAGATTTCATCTGTGTCTGGAATAGTTGGGACTTCAACACCTCTTTCCACTTTCATAAGAGATGGTAGTGATAAATTAACACCCTTACAAACTGCTTTAGTCATTGTCACCGGGCTTGTCTCAAGCTGCTTTCCTTCTGGAGCATAAATACATACAACACTCGCAGACTAGCTCCAAATCAGGCCACGACCAACCTACTCCATCATGAGCTCAAGGTGACACAAGAGTTTAACCTTTGCATCGACTCTCAGTCCTTGCAAGGCTGCCTGTTGGAGACCCGTTGAATACCTGTTTTTCTCATGCAATCTCTACATTTGCAGAAACGCAATGAGATCACGAGCTGATTTTCTGCAGACTATAAATCATTTATCAGATGGCAAGAACTGACATACCTTAGTGCTGGTCTAACAGCCCAACCATGAGATGAAAGGCTCTACAGCATTTTCCCCATGGCCTGAGCTACCTTTTCTTCAAGCTCAAAAAAAAAAAAAATCAATATTTATGCACTGGAGTTATTCCCTACAGTGGTAACACAGCTATAATATCATATAATTTTAATTTGGAAATATTTGTTTCCATCAAATATTATTACTGAAAAAAATAGCATAGAAATAATACAAGTGACAAGGAAAGGAGTATGGAGTAATGTACATACTTTTCTGAGCTGATTGCAGATCATCTTCAAAGCCACCTGGCTAAGCGTATGACACTTTCCAGGGATGTCAAACACGTGTGCCCTCAGGGTTTTGTTACTATTGCACAGGTGAGCTCTGGATCGAGCCATACTAGGGCTGATATTGCCTGCTCTGGCTTTGTGTGCCAATCTCCCTGTGAGATCACATGCTGCTCTGGTAAGAGTAGGGAGTGACTTTTCCAAAGTCAACAGAGCTACACCCACTTATGCCAAATGAGAATCTGGCTCTTACTGCTGTTTTAATTAGTCATGTCAGAGCTGTTGCTCCATACGTATCGATTAAATGATACATAAAACATACGGCTCCAACAGGAGCAGGGTAAAGGACAACATCTTCCAGTAGGCTTGCCACATGGGTATTAAGTCCTCATTACAATCAGATAATACTAATGGAAACATATTTCAGTCAGGTGTACAAAACCACGGGGATATAGTCGTCACTATTAGGTTGATGCGAACAGCTGTCTACACGGGATAAATTTAATGACCTACTCCAGATGCTTTTGAAAACCGGCTCCAGAAAGCCAGCAACCTGGCATTCCTTTTCTTGCCAGATCCAAACTCCCAGCTTCCAAACTGAGATTTTCATCTTTTAACAGTGCTTAATGATAGCTGATCCTCGAACTCCACAGACAAACCAAGAGACGTGGCCCAGGACCAAAATATTCTTTCCCTGAAGAGAAGTCTAGACACACCACAGCAATTTTTATTCTGCTGGCTATTTCTTTTAATACTGATTAATCCACCTAGGCTGCATTTTGAAGCATCACCAGAGGCAATTTACATAAGCTATTTTGTGTGCATGGTTTCTCTCCGTCTTTTCAATGTCTTTGTATCAAAGATATCAGTCTGATTCTTTATCTTAACCAGGTGATGTGGCAGCAAACAGCTGCTTCTCTGCCAGAGTTCCCACATTTACAGGAATACAGAACAAAGGTCTTAACCTTTTGTGGTCATTAAAGGTAGTCTTGCAATTTCCTATATGAGTCAAGTTGTTTTGCTCCTATGCCCTTGACAGAATCCTGTCTCTGATGGATGCTCTGCCTTCATAAATTACCCTCTGCTTTTCAGCTTCACACAGCTTTTATGCTGATTCCATTGAAGCCCTTGGGTGCTTTTGGCACTTCATTACTTAGCTTAGTGAAATTGCTTTTTTAAACAACTAAAATGCCACTTCTAGTGCTCGATGTGACAGCAACTTCAACACCATCCAAAGATACACAGCCTTTAAGACAAGTAATGTTGAAAAATGCTGAAAGTCCAGAGCAGTTTGCTCAATAAAAAGTTATTGTGCATGTTGGAGTTTGGCCAGACTGGTTTATATCTCTGTTTTTGTGGGAAGTGACATTAATTTGTTGAAGGCCCCATTCAGTGAAGACTGGACTTGACATCAGAAAGCGTCACCTGTAGGGAAGGAAGGGTGCCGATGTGCTGCAGTACACCTACAATCTCTACTGCCCTTCTGCATGCAAACCCAACTGCTCCCACCTTCGATCCTGATCCTCCTGCAAAGTTACAAAGGAGGCAGCTGGAGCCCTTTTCTTCCTAAGCTAAGTTTTCTGCCTGGGAAACGATCTACCGAGGTTCCTTTGTGGCTTTATAAACGTGTGGGGCCAGGTGCAAGATAAAACTGTTATTTTTGTTGGTCTTCCTCAATGTTAATTTCTAGGATAGGCACAACTCAAACACGAATCACAATAATATATTTTTTGCTGTGTGCAGACTGTAAGAATAAACTGCTTGCTTAACATTTTAGATAGTGTTACCCCTAAATATCCCTACTTCCATTGAGGAAGCATTCTGAACAAGATTCTTAAGCTACAATAAATAACATCTACACGATGAGTTTGCATATCAGGAGGCTTTGGATCCAGATTGCATGGTAAATGCCAGACAGAATGATTTATGTTAGCTACAGGAAATAACTGGCCTTAATAGACTGGACTGTGTCATCACATCTAGTTGTTCGTTTCTGAGTTACCCAGTGACAAAGTAGTGCCACTATGAAAATACCAGGAGGAAAAACAAAGGTCCTTTGTCCGTGAAGTTAATTTGCTAATGCAATGGCAGCATAGGGGCCCTGAACAGCACTGTTATTAGTTTCTGCATTGCACTTCCTCTGAAATGCTCATGGCTCTTTGATTAAGATATAAGCTGTTCATTGTAGAATAAACTGAGAGGTATTTGTATCATTATGCTTGCTTTCCTTACCCCATCCCAGAATGAAGTCAAGTCATTTTCTGGCTTTTCAAAAAATCCTCTCACCTTGGGCACCTTTCTCAAGACACTACAGACTCTGATTTCATGGGCAGTTGTAAACATGCAGCTGCTTAGAAAAAATCAGGTGCCAAATCTTACCCTGCAGAGAGTGCACTTGAAAAAATATGGAACTAGGTGATTTGGTTGGATTGCCTTGAGAAGGGGCCAGACAACGGACTTCTCAGTCCTGTGCTCTCCCTTCAGCTGAGCACAGTAGAGAGGGAAAAATCTGATTAAATAATTCCTTCTGTCTGCTTACAGCCCTTTATTTTTGACAGACAAAAGGACATCTTTCTGCAAATCGTGTATCTTTCAATGTACAAACATTAATGCTGAAATTAATAATGGGAAGACTCCATCCCAGTAGTGACACCTTTCGCCAGCAGTCTCCTGCAGGCAGTATTTTAAGTTTGATGAAGAAAGCGGAGAGGGAAAAAGCCCCGCTCTGCCACAGAAGTAATCACATATGCCAATTAGAAAAAGGAAGGCTGCCAAGGCTTCGGGAGCACAGCTACGATTTGTGAGCTCCAGTCACATCAGCCATATCTGCATCGTTTGAATTTTCACATCCGAGGCAACTTGAGACAGTACTGAATTCACATGCATGAGTGTGAGGCATTGTCTCTGAGCATTTTCCTCCAATCCTCCTTGGAGAGACGTCTAACGCAGTGATAGCTTATCAAAACCTCTCACTAAGAGATTTCAGAGCAGAGTTTTTGCAGACTAAATAGTGTCAAAGTACAGCAGGCAAGGGGATAAGAGGAAAGATACAACTGTTAACTCAAGTTATGCGGTTTCTGATGGTTAAACATTGTCGTGGGACTGACTGGAGGTGGCACTGACCAGTTCAACACAGGCTACGAGTTAGTTTGCATTCTTATACAGGGCAGGCTGACGTCTCCAACACCTGTCAGCATCGCTGTCGTCTTTTAGAAGCAGCTCTGTTACCTGGGGATGCTGCAGCGTGCTTACAAAAGCATTTCAAAAGTAGGGAAGACTAATTGACATTTTATCCAAGATCGACATGTATTCAACAAACTTTACCGAGTGATCTGGAAAGCACAAACTGCCATCTGTACATACACAAATTCAAGGTCATCTATGCATTATGTTTTTTCACGCACGGAAAGCACGTGGGTGCTTTCATCGAGCGAGCTCTCATTTTAGTCGTGGGGACAATGAAACCCGCAAGAGAAAACAAGAAGTCAGCATACATCTCTTAGATCTGCATAGATCAGTGAACAACGTGAGCTGTTAGGGGCTCCCAGCTGCTTGTTATTCTTCTGCTGCAGTGCAAAGGCAGGTGGCTCTGTTTAGACAGGCTTCAGCGGTGTTTGCAGCTAAAATGTTTTCCTCGCACTGCAGTAGATGAGGATCGCTCACTGAATGGGCTCCTTCCCTTTCACCAGCCCTGCTGCGGGGTGGGCAACCCCCAGCACAGGTGTGGTACCCAACTAGCCAAGGTTAGGACCATCTTCTGCCTCTGCAGCCGAAACTGCGGGGAATATCCAAACACAGGCTAAATTGTTGTGTTAAGGGTCTCCCCGAGCAGCAGCTGCTCCTGCAGCTAGGAACACTTGTGTAAATTTAAAGCTGTGATACAGACACGGTTAGAATACTGCAGGGCAGAATTACATCAAATACAGAAAGTTCTGGCAATTTGAACCCAAAGCAAAGGCGTGGACGTTTTGTTGGACTGGGTGTAACTTAGCTTGTGCTTTTTCTGCTAATGCAGAACGATGTTAGAAAGAATCTTCCTTCTCTTTTATTTTGAAATGATGGGCTCTACTCTGTTCTTTAAGATGTACTTGAGCAGCAATTGAAAGTTCAATTTGCATCGCTGTTGCAATTGTGTCATCAAATAACGACCACTGCAAACTGACTAGGGGTGGGCTGCTAGGTGGGTTAGAGGTGATTAATTATGAGGTCTTAGAGATGGAAATGTGTGTATTTGATTCATTTTTTCTTTGTACCGGTGAAGTTCTGTTGAATAATTGGTAGCTAGAGAAGCAGATTTGTTGCCATTTGATGAGAGAGAGAAGAAAAATATACTGACTGCTTCTGTGTGAGTACAGGAGAAGTGGCTTTCATTCCTCACTGCAAACTGCCATTCTCTCTAGTCAGCAGTTCCTTGTGTCTCTGCGCTGAAGGTCGTATTCGTCTGCCATGAAAGGAAGGACTAGAAGAAAGGGTTTGACCTGGAAGGTCAGGCACTCCCGCAGAGAGAACTCCCTCTCTGAGCTTTGCTGGTGGTGAGCTGCAAGTTCTTAATCACAGACTACACATGATGCTTCTTTTGCTCTCATTGCTTTTAGGTTTCAATTAAAATGGCAACACAGGGAAACAAATTATTTCTTTGGGTTATATGCAGATTTCTTCGTGGGAGCCTCTTTTTTAATAAGTGAGAGCCACACATGAAAACAGACAGATCCTATTCTTCACTGTAACAGTCCGAGGCAATCATTGAAAGAGAAGTTGACAGAGCAAATGGCAGTAGGTAGATGGACATGGCCTTATACTCAAACTATTGGGATCAAGAGGTAGGGCATCTGATTTCAGTCAAGATCTGATGGGGTTTTTCCCTAGACTTCCAGAAATAATTTTCAAATCGCTTAGATGTGATCTCTCTAAAATAGTGTCGATATTCCCTTCTCTCTCTTTTTTGTAGGCTTTTTTTACTTGATTGAAAGTTGTTTTGCATGAGCACTGTTTCCTAATGCACTATTCCTATACGTACTCTCCTACATGTACGATTTCTAGCCCTCAAGGCCTTTGGGATCACTTAGGTGTCTCATTTCTTTTGAAATACAAAGAATACTCATAAAGAGAATCTGGATTACTTGGGAAAGGAAGGTATAGTGAATTCTCTGGGTATTTGCCTGTTTCTCTGGCCACTGGCCAGTAGGGTCACAGGGAAGAAAGACAAGGAAAACTACAAGACAAATAATAGAATATAAGTCTAGAAAGAAGGTTAAATTGAAAAAAGAGATGGGAATGTGGAACTGAGAGACTGAGGTTACAGGAGGGCAGAACTGAGCACAGAGGGAAAAAAGGTTTAAAAGAAGAGATGGGACAGGAAGAAAACCAAGAGAAACATGAAGGTGAGAAAGGACTGGGAAAGAAGGAAGAATAAATGGGAAGACTAGGAAAGCAGTAATACTTAGGACAAAATATCTGGCGAAAACAAACACAGTGAAAGGGGGAGGACAAAAGGGGTAAAGAAAAGCATAGAAACCGAAGAAACTCCCAGCACTGCAATATCTTTTGCCCCAGGGTACACGCATCCAGTGGCCATAGGAGGTACAGAAAGCCATTGTGGTCCCTAGCGAACTCTTTAATTCTGTAGGATGATCATTGAATACCTACATACTCGTTTGTGTGACTATTTCAGGCTAGAAGCTACCTTATCTTGTCACTGAGATAACCAGAGTTTTTGCTGGAGTACCTGCCTGGGACAGTGGCCTCTGCAATGACATTTTCTACATATTTTATCATTCAGACAAAGGAATAATATATAGAGTATGGCAAAACTGGAGAAGAAAGAGCAAGAGAAAGAAACTAAAAGAAAACCCAGGTTTAAAACTACTGGTGACGTCTTGGGTAATTTTATTGGCAGGATCATTCAGTCTCTGCCGTATTTCACTAGCCTGCCCCACCTCTTAGCTTTTCCAGGGTGTGATCACAATGTTCACCTTGTCCCATTCTTCAGCATTAATTTCTGAACAGTATTATTACATTCAAGTTAAATGAAGAAATCTATCAATTTTTCTTGTATACTGTTTGCAATGATTCCGATGCTGACTCTGACTACTCATTGCGCTGGAATAAAGAATTGCAATCAGTGTAGTGTTAGCAATTGCTCATATCCTTCCTTCCAAAACTGAGCATGCTCTGCTTTGGTTTTAATCTACTAAATGATGTTAGAATGGCCATTTGGCAAATTTATGAAGCTGCTTTGTTCAGATCACTGTTCTTCATTAGACTTGTATAAACAGCACTGAACCCCCCCCCCCCCCCGTCATCTCTTTGCTGCATTAAGACTTGTTCTAGTTTTATGTCATATTTTATATTTAACCATACTTAACACTGTCATGAGCCTTAGAACAGACGTCGATATTATTTACTGCTAATCCAAACTGACTCTGGAGGTTTACCAGTCTTCCACATTGAGCAGTAAGGCTATAGGCACAGGTTCTTTATCTGGGACTGTCTTTAGATAGGTAATTTAGATGTTTAGAGGTTTTAGATAGATTACGGACTGATAATATTGCTCATTCATTCAGTAAGGAGCAGACTGGATGAGGCTTTGAGCAACCTGGTCTAGTGGGAGGTGTCCCTGCCCATGGCAGGAGGGTTGGAACTCAATGATCCTTTCCAACCCAAACCATTCTGTGATTCTATGATTCTACGGCCAGAGGATGTGTCCTGAATGGAATCAGAAATTATTAGTAGCAAAGTTTTAAACTGCTATTAGTCAGGGACATTCTTAAAATAGCAAAAGTTGATGACTACAGCTTCAAGACCCTTCCAACCTAAATTATTATTTGATTTTATGATTCTATGATAAAAGAGGTGATCTTATGTGGCAAAGACTCTTTGCTTATTTCCGTCCGTCACACGAGACAAGGATGTGTATCTGAGGTCACAGGTGCAGAAAGGCCAGAATACTAAACCTGTCTTTAACCGCTCACAAAATAAGCATCTCCAGTCAGCTTTCATTGTCCGTGATGATACCTCTCTCTCCCTCCACAGCAATGATTTCCTAACGGCACTACATCAGGATAAAAGATTCTGGGCATGTTTCAAATTGACTGCTGGATAGCGGTCATTTAAACTATGACTTAGGACAAAACACATCTGCTTTTTTGAAGAATAAGGAATGGGAGATGTATGTGGTGTAAGTGCAAGAGACTTGCATAGGATTGTACCTTCATTTGTTGCACATTTTCAGAAGTTGACTGGTTTCTGAGGCAGGAATTTTAAAAAGAGAAAGGAAAGTCTCACAGTCAAAACAGTTATATGCTGAACTCGGGAGTGAGGTTTTATCCTCAACTTTTCTGTTGAATTCTGATGTGTTGCTTAGCAAGTGACTTCAAAGCCGCGTGGGGTTTTCAGAGGGGATCATTAACAGTATGTTCCTTATTCCCAAGGTGCCCAGCATGAGACTCTTTTCCCTGATTGGCAGCAGTGTAAGGCACTCACAACCATAGCCCCAGTCAATCAGAGATGTGCTCTCAGCATACGGAATGAGATCTACCGCTAAATACTCTGAAAACTTAGGTGCTACAAATCTCAGATAACGTGCTTGATGTTGGTGGCTGTGCTTGACTTTGAACTCCTCTGTGGTTCAATTTCCAGGCTACAAAAAAAAAGGATAATGACAGCCTTCACCTCACCTGAATTTTGAGAAGATAAATTCATTAATATTTGTGAAGCGCTCGGATATTAGTCATGAACAGCACAGAAAAGTACAGGGGGAAATGAATAGTTGCGTATTCAGAGCAGGGTTTGAATGTAATGCAGTAAATAAGGACTAAGAGCACATACTGAACAATAAGAAGAAAATCAAATATTAAATAGCTGTTCATTAAGTACAGCCTGTCAATTCCAAACACTGAATGAGAAAAAAATTCTCTGTTAATAGAAGTGTGGGATCACGGGATTAAGAGCTGTATCATAATCCACACACACCAGAGGCCAAACTAAATCTGCAGGCACTCCCTTAATTCTGGTATTTCCTGATTGTCAATGGTTGCCCTTGAGATTTTGATAAAATTATTTAAATTGCGGACACAATAATTTCATTTAGATGAACAAATGTTAACATATACACAAATATCTCATAGATATACACAATCACAGAGCACATACAAATGAGTAGAAGTAAAACAAAATTCAGGGTCTTTCTTTGACATGTTTCTGCCTCTTGTTGTTTTCTTTTTACCCCTTTTCAGTGTCCAGCCTAGTTCATAACTGTAAATGTGGAAGTTACGTCTAATGACTTACTATCTGAGCATAAATCTGGAACGCTAAATAGTTAAGAATATTAATAGACAAAAGTCTGTCTTATTCTTCTAAGTAACCAAATACATTTCTCCAGACACATTTTCATCTCGATATTCTGAAATGTTAACCTGGCACTTTCCCATAGTTCCCCCTGATGTATTCCATTCATTGATTTTTATGATAGAGCCAGGTTTACGTTTGCAAATGAAAAGGATTAGCTTTTTTAAGATGCTAATAACTTTTATTGCTGGCCTTTCAAAGCACATTTGATATAGGTAATAAAGCCATCTCAAAAATACAGAGCTAACAATGCTGCGAGTTAAAGGTGATGGATATTGCAAAACTGTGTTGCCACGACACAAAATGGAGTGTTGAGAGCGAATCACATTTATATATCAAGACAATGCTTTGCATATATGACAGACACAGAAATAAGCTGTGATTTTTCTCCAGAGTAGATCTGGGTATTCCGTGCTCTGCCCAATATCTTAAGAAAGCCAATGACTTATGACCAGTTTTAGGATGAGCAGCCAAAATTACCTCACTGCTGTTCCGATCAGTGCTGATCCCTGTTAAAGGAGAGCTTTTCAGGATGTCTTTTGGCCCCGTCCCTGGAGGGGTTCAAGGCCAGGCTGGATGAGGCTTTGAGCAACCTGGGCTAGTGGGAGGTGTCCCTGCCCGTGGCAGGGGGGGGACACCACTAGGTGATCTTTTTTAAGGTCCTTTCCAATGCTAACCTTTCTATGATTCTATGATTCTGTGATTCTATTCTTCAGGTCTTCATCAGAGCCAGAAAGTGCAACTGTGATGCAAAACTTAGACTGAAGTGCCTAAGTTTTGACAGATGGGGGTTATCCATTGAATGCAGCTCTGACCAAATGCATAGAAAGCTGCAGAAAATCTCTATAAGTAATAAACAGGGATCACACAGACACGGCATCTGTTTGCTACCGTTTTAACCCAGAACCTCCTATGGCTCACAGGCTGGATGTAGGTTCTGTGGAGAGCCTGAGGATGGGAGTCCGGGTTGAAGGATAAAATAATTTAAAGGTGGTACTAACTGGTCAGTCTTTATATAAAGAGCTAAAATGGTAGATGATGTTCTGACAGCACTGAACGTAAGTTTACTTAGCAAACTGCTCATTTCACCAGAAATGCGAGTCCTGTCACGGTGCTGTGCGGCCCATTTACAGAAGAAACAGTCCCTGGGACTAAACAAATCCAGAAGAGACAGATTCAGGGGTAAACATTTCAATGTTGGTTTAATTTTGAGACTGATACAGTGGAAGGATTGTGAAATAAATGTCAAGGTGTGATGAGCTCATCAGAAAGAATATAATTAGAAAGTGCTGATTATGTAAACAACATACTAGCCTTCACTCCTGTGCAGAAAAATTAACTTCAGGGAATTAACTTGGAACAAATCCTTCTCTCTGTTACTGATTTTTCCTGACATTTATAGCCAAGGGATATGTTGCTGAAATTTAATTTTCTGCTATTGACCAGCCTTACTTTCTGACATGGAGGACTGTCCTCGCATTCAGACAGGTAATATCCAGATTTGTTTCGTGTTCAGGGCTCACTCTAGAAGAATATTTGTACATGAGCCTCAACTAAGGAAAACTAATTAGACTTGGCCCAGTCACATATTTCAGAGAAGATATAGTGAATGGCTTAGGTCTTGGAAGCACAGATTTAAGTGGAGTATTCCTTTGTATTTTCCAGCATTGATATTCAGGGCACAAGTGGAAAAAAAGAAGAGCATAGATGCTTAGATGTTGGACAATAACTCATTTGGAAGGGCAAGAAATAATTCAGAGGTGGATGCGAATCACACAGAAGAGTAATGGTGTTACTGTATGTACCATAGCTCTGTACCTGGAGAAATAACAGGACTTGATCAACGATAACTCATGTAGAGGAGGGATGTGAGATGATGAAGAACCAGCGGAGGTGTCCCTGAGAGAATAATGATATCTCCCCCCATGGTCCACATCGCCCTGCCCAGCAGGTGTGTTTGGATTGATGAGAGCTCTGTCTTTGGGAGTCAGTAGTAATTTAGTGTGGTAGGCCATGCACAAACGACTTTCGTTACTGCCGACAGCTTCATTAGAGCAGGCCCATCCTTCACTTACTGCAGACCTTCTTCCATCAAGCTGAAGATGAATGAGGGAATGACCCAGACTCAATATGTTTGCAATATCATTCTCTCCATTATTGTTCCCTGGCCTGTTTTTGTAAATTCTACAGTTAGTTGTACCTTTCAATGGTGCAACAAAGATTCAGAAACACCACTAATGGCTTCATCTGCATGTACTTACCGCATGTACTCCAAAACATAAGCTAGCAGAAATGGAAGGAGGGGCTTGAACATCACCTGAATGTGCAGTCTCTTCTGACATCCTATGGGAAATGGTTTCCAGTGCATGTGAGGTCACCACGGAGTCATTTTCTTACTGGCATAGTATGAGCCACCTTTCTCTAAAACTGAGTTTTCAACCACTTTTCCAATACCTTTCCAATAGAATGAATAGGTTTCTGTAAAGCAATAAATATGTCCAGACATTAGTCATCCTCCTTAGCCCTCTGTGTGGGTGCTGTGTGCCGTCGGATGGAGCAAGGCTGGAGTCAGCCCTGGGAATTCCTCTTTCTCACAGCAAGAGACTCAAAGAAAAAGGGAATTCATATCTTCTGTGAAAGAAAAAGCAGCTGCTGAGAGGCTGTGTTCATGCAACGACTGCAGGAACAGAGAACAATGAAGTAAGGAATACACAAGCCAAGGCTGCATAGAATTAAATGCAAGAAATCAGAAGAAATGAACACTTAAAGGATCTTAGACTGGAACTCCTCGTTACAGTCTTCAATTGCATGAGGGCAGGTGCATTTGTTCCTGCTGGTGAAAGAGGGCTGACTAACGCTACAGGCCTGACTGAATGGTTTGTTTGCTTCTGTAAGTTCTGTAAAATCACTGTTTATGACAGCATTTGCCTCTGGTTGTGATCGTCCAACTCAGAATAGCTGCCAATGCTAATGCAACAACTGAGATTCTTCCTGAGGTCAGTTCTAAGTCACTTGTTAAATTATTCATTCAGCTTCATAAAAAGACCCAGACACTGTACATAAAAACCGCTAAACCCTATAATAATAATCAGAACATTGAATGTATATAAAGTGCTATGTAAATTTTCTATTGTAGACTTGGAAGGTGTTTGAATTTATTAAAGTAAGTCTGCACACCAGATGGAAATGTGAATCGTTTGCTGATTACAGCCTCTCCAGCTGTATTGCACTTTTAAACTTTTGAAGCTGTCCGGACTGGAGACTTGGCATCGCATCGTGCAAGTTTGCTTCTGTTTACAGATGATGTTATGTGCATTTGGGAAGTCTCTGTGCATGTGTGTGCACGTGTGTCTGAAAAATCATGGGAACTCCCTGTCTACTCAACTATCTGACCAGATACGCACTGCTTGTGTTATGAGAGGGACTGTCCTTCTGGCACAGGCAGGACGAACGTGTAGCCTATGTAGAACTGATAACTGTGGACTATTCCCATACTTTAATATCAACTCAGGAAATATCGAATGAAAAGAAAGCCTTCCTACTCTGTCCCAAAGACTTGCAACGTGACTATCAGGGCAAAGGCAAGAGGCTGGACGTGTGTAAATGGGGTCAAATGCAAAGAAACTGCTGGCACACCAGTTTGGTGTAAAGGGATCACACATTAGCAGCCTGATGATTATCAACAGTTACATTGGCAAACAATAGCTTTGAAGAAATATTTGTATGAAGACATTTAAACAGCTTTGCAAATGTTCACGCAAGGGTTCTTGAGTCCCTACTCTCTCTGTTCCATGTCTCTTAGGAAACAACATACAAACACTCCCTGTAACAAGACAGTCTAGCAAAACAACAAAAAAAGGGGGCTTTATTTCCTGATTTATTTATTTTAAACACTATTTGTTTTATAAAAAACCTCACAGGAGTACATTATAAACGATGACTTGTCTGCCAGGTGTAGAAGAGGCAAATTTCATGAGCCATCTGGACAACTTCCAAGAGAATACTGTTGTGGAGCTGTTGCTGAATGTTCATGGAGGTAACGGCAGCCCTGGGAAAAGTAACAGTGGGGTTATGTGGAAAAACTGCAGCTATGAATGAGATGGCGTAACAGTAATTTCAGGTACTTGGTGGAAGAGTAATAATTAGCGGCACATTAGAAAATCAAGGAGCAAATCAGAGCTTGGTGCTTTATGCTGAGGAAAGCATAGGGACAAAAAGTCTGTATGACTGGTGTATGTGGTTAATGTAAATTAACCTTAAAAAAATAAAATCTCTAAATTTGCATCACAGAAATTCTTCACATGAAAATTCCCTCTTTAAATGGGAAGAATATGATGTGATGTCTTGACTATATGATCAGGAGGGGAGTGATGACTGCATGGTGCTGTGAGTGATAGGACAGCCTGCAAGGGCTGAAAACACACCTGGAACAAGACCTCTCCTTCCCCCATGAATATGACCCAAGCGTCAAGGTAAGGCACCACACAAAAATTCCATTCTTAGAAATCACTGCTGAATGTCTCCTGAAGCAACTATCTTCAAAAGGAAGAACAGTAACCACATGTATTCAAATTCAGTAACGTTACAGAAGAGAAAAAAAAAAATCACTACAATAAAATTTAACTTCAAAATGGGAACCATGGGGTAAGCAGGAAACTATATTAAAGGATGAAGGGGAGTAATCAAAAGAGTAAAACGCCTTCAGGAGTATTTAAAGACACCATATTGCAGCCTCAAAGTAAATGTTTATACCTATCCAAAAAATAGTCTAAATGACCAAAAAGAAGGAGTGTGGTTAAACAGCGACGGGAAAGGCAATTATAAGTAAAACAACATCCTTCAAAAACAAGAAGTTGTATCCAAAGGTGCAAACCAGAAAATGCATTAAAATTCTGATATGTGAAATGAAAAAGCAAGGTAAGCTCTGTCAAAACTGATTCTGAGAGGCAAGCTGCTAAAGGCATAGCAATCGTTGGTAAAGTCTCTCTAAAACCCAAGAAAACCAAGCGTTCTTCCCAAGTCTGTAGGGAGGACAGATGGCTGAGCTATGAAAGAAGTGCTGGAGGATGCTGTGGCCGTAGCAGAAAGGCTGAAAGACCTGCTTCCATTCGTATTACATGGGACCTTAAAGAGGTCACGGCAGAAGGGTCTCAAAGTGACCTGTCAGCAGAAGAGGTTTGAGAACAGATCAATAAAATGTATGATAACAAACACCGTACCAAACAGATGGTGTTAACCCAAGAACTGTCAAAGTTGCTGCTGAACTACTAACTGCCTTGGGTGAACTGTTGAATAAATTAGTTTTTATGCCAGAGAAAGAGCAGGTGGCAAGCCTAACGCCCACTTTTACAAGGACCCTGTGGGGTGTGTGCGGGTGGGGAATAAGTAAATCAAGCAAATCAGCTGAAGCTGTGATAAAGAATTAAAATAATAGATGGAGATAAATGTGACATTCCCAGGAAGAGTCAAGAAAGATTTTCTTTAAAAAAACCTGTAATCTATGCTTCGCAAATCCAGCTGAGACCTTTGGGCATATGTCATCCTCTTGATAGAGTGCATTTTGATTTCCAAAAAGCTTTTGATGATGCTCTTGTCCAAAAGACTGTTGGTCTTAAAAAAACATAGTCTCATAAAAAGAGAGATTAGGAGAGTATGTGAAAAACATAACACCACCAATTACTTGAAGAAGGTGAATAGGGCATGAGTATGCACTGATTTTTATAACACAAGGAAGGGATATTATTAAGTGAAACAGCCCAACAAGCTTGAAATAAAAGAAAGCAGTTGTTTACCCAATGTGTAATTAAACTCTTGAATTCACTGTCACAGAGTGAAGAAAGCAAAATCATTCCGTGTCTGGAAAATCTGATAGAGGCTAGGCACAGCACTAGCTATTAATCTAAAATGTGGATTTAATCACTGAATTTATCTTTGGTCTGTATACCATGGGCTGGGGAGGCATACACTTGCCTTCTTTTCATATTCTTCCCGTAAGCATCTTCTTCTGGCCAGTGCCAGGGAGAGGATACTGTCAACTACTGCTATTCTGATGTTCCTCTAAATATTTTAAAATGTCAATACAGAAAACAAGCTCTATAGGCTCCACTTTATTTCATAATATTAAACATTGTATGTCTAAAAAGAGCGGAGAAAGTGACAGAAATGTTATGGAGATAAACTGCCACTAATTTCTGGTTCAGCTTCATTAGAGCTTGAAAAATATATTAATTCAGATGAGACATAAAACTGATAGAAGCAGATTTAGTGTCAGGTTCTCCAAAGATGTGTGGGGAAGATTTGTCTGAAAGGATGGTCTTGCAACTAGGGGGTTAAATTGGGTTTGATTTCTCACCAAAATTCGGGCTGATGCGTTGCAAAGATTCTCCAGGCTTCTCTGTTTCCCATCTGCAAAACTGGGTGACATCCCAGAGTAACTCCTGACTTCCAGAGTGTTGTAAGCACAAGTACTTAATGGTTGAAGGAACTTAGAAAATGTGTTTGAGAGGGCTCCTAGCAAGCTGCAGTGCCATTAATCTTTGCAATTTGTTTATAAGCCTTTATCCAGTTTTCAGTCCACGCAACGAAAGCTTACATCCAAGCCTATCTGAATTAATTCTTGTAAGACCTCATGAGGCATTGAATCAATATAGCGTTTACTGTTTAACTCACTCATTGAAGAATATTTTACATTAATACAGCTCTTCTCAAGCTGAATGGTCCTGAAGCGCTTTGCAAACTATGTTAATACGACTGCGGCACTAAAACGCTGCAGTAGCAGAAAGTGTGCAGAGAGGGGAAAATTAAAGCCAAGGACAACAGGACAAACTATTTCTGTTACAAGAAACTGCTTCGAAACCTTTACTGCACACTGACTGCAGTTTGTAGAGAGAAATCCTAGAACGGTCTGTTATTGGTAACTGCTGCCAAAGCAAGACAGAAACTGAAATATCATGGGGCACTCGGGAATCACGTGCTTCTCCTGGACTCCTTTTTCCTCCTGTGGTATCATGTGTTCTTCTGCTCTCTTTTCTTCTGTGCTTCTGGATGTGATGAGTGTTACGTAGCTCTGAAACTCTCCTGGAGCCACATCATCCCCAAATGTTTCTCAGTTTTGTGGAGGTTCGATTTGCTTCAGCATCTCTGCCTCTCTGCAAAGCTTTGGGGAAGGGTTTAGTTCTCATTTGAAAAAGGGCTGGTTCCTCTGCCAAGTAGGAAGCTGCAGTGCTGGGAGGCATGAGTTGTGCCTGTCATCAGGTTCAGTGCCTCATCGCAAGTGCAAGCGTGTGACAGTGAGATTTGGGAATTCTCCAATGTACCACTGACATCAGGACTCTTTCCACACTGCCATCACCTCCTCAGGTACTGTAGGCAAGACTCTGATGTTTGGTTTTCTACCTTCCATAGTCTGAGACTGCCAGCAGCTGTCTTCTGCTTGGCATCTTACCCTCAAAGGGTCTTGGACCAAACGACAGTGTTAATCTCCTTTGGAGACATTCATCGTCAGGCAGCTGGAAGGAAGGAAGGAGCTGGAGATACAGACCGCCATACAGAGGGGAGTGAGGACTGGGGAAGGGTAGCCTGGATCTGCATCTGCTGAGAAGAGACATTAGCAACAGAGTGAAACTCACCATTTCAAACCCTCAAGCTGTTCCAGGGGAGGTTTAAGCTGGATGTTAGAAAAAATTTTTTCACTGCAAGAGTGATCAGGCATCAGAACAGGCTGCCCAGAGCAGTGGTGGAGTCACCATCCCTGGAAGCGTTCAAGAAATGTGTAGATGTGGTGCTTCAGGACAAGGTTTAGTGGGTTGGGTGGTGTTGGGGTAACGGTTGGACTTGATGATCCTTGAGGTCTTTTCCAACCTTAATGAATCTGTGATTCTCCTGGGCAAGCATAGAAGATCCAGGTCCTCAGGGTTGCACTAATGGAGTTTTCCCTGTCCCAGCCAGGCTCCAAGGTCACATAGAGAGTGGCACCACAAGAGCCTATCCATCAGGAAAGGCAACTGCTGAGTTGTACCTCTGTGGTTCTCCATTGCAAAGTGCCACCATGGTGGTGGGTGTGTGTGAGAAGAGGGGGAGTGAAGGCTGTTTCAGAATTTGAGTTCTTTCTTTGCTTCACTGTTACTCTTGAGTGGATGGGACTGCAGTGGCTACTTAAATTCCATGTGCCAGCTTCCTTTTCTTTGTCATTTCTTACCTATGGGGAAAATTATTTCTCTCCCTTTCACTCTGGATTTACACAGCTGACCAGTGGAGGAGGGATGCTTCTGACCCTGCTCTCTTCCCCCATTCCTTCCACGGTCACTTACAAAATTTCTTCTGATTTCAGAGGAGCCAGAAGTCTCAGCCTGATTTTATCTCATGACAAAAAGATATTTGCTTAGGTCTTGAAGTCAAGGATGGCCACACGTGGCCATTTTTTTTTTCTAAGGTTTAAGACAGATATAAAAGCTAGGTTACGAACATGTGATGCCATCCAAAGTAATTTTCTGCTTCATGGGTTGTTTGTTGGAATTTGCCTGGCAGGAAGAAGCAAGCTGAGATTTTTAGGATTTATTTTTTTATATGTAATTAGAATAGGTTTTTATTAAGATCAAATTTGAATCAGTTTCCCAAGAATGTTAGAAGTCCTAAGAGTTGCAATGCAAGCAGAAGAAATATGTGAGTTATAAGCAGGAATGCCCCATGCTTCTGGCCCCCAACAAATCTCACTACTAACCTTTGCTGCCTATAAAAAACCCGCCGCCTCGGGAGGCTTGCTTTGACAACAGGAAAAAAAGAAAAATAGCTGTAATGATTCACAATGGATAGTTATCATTAGCTCCTAAGAAAATAAGGATGTAGCACATAAGTTAGCAAGAGCTGCTTTTCCAACTTAGATTCATTTTGCCACTGCCAAAATTTGACAGTGGTAATAAATTCCACGAGGCACAGATCATCTTTTTATTCTGTGCTTATGATGTCCAGCACAATGAGGTCCTGATCCACATCAGAAAGTCCTTGATCCTACCAAACTATAAATAAAATAATTATAAACCATTGCCTTTCCTTTTCCAGCTTCTTTGATCCAAGTATAATGAACATGCTGTTCTGAATTCATTCTTGACTCAAAGTGCCCCTGTGAGAGCTACTGAAAGAAAATGCACTGCTTTTCACTGAAATCTTTATTGGAATTTACGTTTTTGGGTTTCAGCTTTTGTTGTGACTTTTTAACGAATGTGCATTCCCTCTACCTTTTCTTTCTCTTTCTAAGAAGAATATGAAACGGTGGAAGGAGAAGTGGATTGGGTAGAAAGAGAGTGAAAAAATAAAAAGGACTCAGCAAAGCTCCAGCTGAGATCAGAAGTGGAAAGCCAGTCATGGTCATGCTACCCTCAAGCTATTCTTTGGCTAAGTTACTTTAATACTGGGCTGTCCATCTTTGACACCCAGAGTGATTGTGTAGCCCAGCAGCAGCTGCATGAACACAGTCAGAGATGTCCTCTGTTCTACTCATGAATTAGCATCTTAATTCATGTGGACATTGTGACCAGACCTAGATAACAGTGAGCATGGTTGTCTCCATGCACATGGACAGTAACTGCGTGTAGACGGCCTCTCTTCAAAACAACCTACCAACCCATCTGTTTAATCATGTATTTTAAATATATTGGTGACAGTCAACAAGGCTTTACTAAGGGCAAATCATGCCTGACAAATTTGGTGGCCTTCTACAACAGGGTTACAACGTTAGTCGATAAGCGAAGAGCAACTGACGTCATCTGCCTGGACTTGTGCAAAGCCTTTGACACTGTCCCACATGGCATCCTTCTCTCTAAATTGGAAAGAGATGGATTTCATGGATGGACCAGACAGTGGATAAGGAACTGGCTGGATGGTCACACTCAAAGACTTGCGGTCAATGACTCGATGTCCAAGGAGAGACTGGTGAAGAGTGGTGTCCCTCAGGGATCGGTATAAGGACCACTGTTGTTTAACACCTTTGCGGGAGACGTGGACAGCGGGATCGAGTGTACCCTCAGTAAGTGCTTATGAGGTTTTTCTAAGTCACAAAGTTTTAAACAAAGACAGAGTCTGTTATTTCAAAACTCTAACATACAATATAAATATAAATCACTGCAATCAGAGGAATGAATTAATCATAAACAGCATCTTTATGGAAAATGTTGAGGAGGAACAATGCAAATAAAGGAAGAAAATCTCATCACACTGTTGTGAGAGTGTGTGATTGTAATAGTTCTTCACACCAGCCAAGATGTCCATCTTACGAAAAACCACAGGGGGAGTAAACACAGAATCTCTCATCAGAAACAAATTGATAGTTAAAAGTCTTGCAAGAAGGACTCTGAACATGTCTCCTGAAGATGCTGTTTGAGAAGCTGTGGAAAGGTGCCTGCAATGTTGGACCACCTACTGGATAAGGAACTGGCTGCGTGGTCGCACTCAGAGAGTTGCAGTCAACGGCTCAATGTTCGAATGGAGACCGATGATGAGTGGTGTCCCTCAGGGATCAGTACTGGGACCAGTGCTATTTAACATCTGTGTCAGTGACACAGACAGTGGGATGGAGTGCACCCTCAGCAAGTTTGCCGATGACACCAAGTTGTGTGGTGTGGTGACAAGCTGGAGGGAAGGGATGGCATCCAGAGGGACCTGGACAGGCTGGAGAGATGGGCCCATGCAAACCTCATGGAGTTCAACAAGGCCAAGTGCAAGGTCCTGCACCTGGATCGGGGCATTCCCAAGCACAAATACAGGCTGGGAGGAGAGTGGATTGAGAGCAGTCCTGAGGAGAAGGACTTGGGGGTGTTGGGTGATGAGAAGTCAAACATGAGCCAGCAGTGTGTGCTGGCAGCCCAGAAGGCCAACTGTATCCTGGTCAGCATCAAAAGAAGCGTTAGCAGCAGGTTGAGAGAAGTGATATTAGGAAGAAATGTTTCCCTATGCCGGTGGTGAGGCAGTGGCCCAGGTTGCCCAGAGAAGCTGTGGATGCCCCGCCCCTGGAGGGGTTCAAGGCCAGGCTGGATGAGGCTTTGGGCAACCTGAGCTAGTGGGAGGTGTCCCTGCCCATGGCAGGGGGTGGGACTAGGTGGTCTTTGAGGTCCCTTCGCATCTAAACCATTCTATAATTCTATCTGGCTCTCAGCAGCTACTGTCTCATCTACAGGATTTCTGGACCCTCCAGATTTCTGTATCTAGGTGGATTTCTAGCCATGTTCAGATTCCATATGATACCTGAGGTGCACTTTATTCTTTTTTGTTGCCTTCTTACCCTAGGAAGGAAACCCAGTTGTACAACTCTTTTTGTCCCGCTCACTGAACTGGATGATAAAACCTTTGTGTAAATATATCTACACATGTAGACGGATGTTTCTGTTTTTCTTGTTATGCAGAAAGCTCATAACTGGGGCATAAAACACGGGTAATGTTTAGATCAAATGTGAAACAATCCCACATAAAATGAAAAGCAAATCACTTTTTCCCATAGTTCGGCTTAAAAGGAAATTAACTTAATTGAATATGGACAGCTTTATTTTGCAAAAATATTACAGCCAAAGATAATTTGTTTTTGGAAAATATTTTAGTAGACCATTTCAAATTCAATGAGATTACTTACTAGAAAATTAAATACTTTTTCTGTTAAATGTAATAATGAATTCCATTGTCTTCATTGCTCAGGCAGAACTACAATATGATTGTGTTTGATACAATTAAACACAGTCTCTATTAAAAGTAATAATGCAGCCTATTGTCTACATTACTCAGGCAGAACTACAATACGATTAATGTATTGTATGTTAGTCACTCAGAAAATACACGTGCCTTATTACATCCTCACTCTGAACATTACATCCTCGCAGCTCTCCAGGGCTGCATGTCTTGTTTGTCCCCATTCTAGCAAACCCCTGTTATTATCAGCTAGTCACAGCCTTGCACAAAGTAAATTTAGTGCTTTTATCTCAGTTATTAGTGGACTGAAATCAGCAAGCTTTTCAAAGCTCCTACCCAAAAGCATTTCTCCTAAGTTTTTACCACCTCTCATGCCATTTAGCTAGAGATATTAATGTTTAAATAACTTTTAAAGTGCTCCAACAAGCCTCCAAAGGTAACCCAGTGAAAACTGCTATATAATCTGGTTTAAAAAAAAATTTGATTTTACGATTATAACCATTTAAGTAATTTTTAATGCCTGATAACAGAACCCGGGTGTTATATTAAGTGTAAGAAGTAACTTAAGCTTCTTGAGAGAGCACTACATGTTAAAAACTGTGGTAGAGTCACTGGTTTTTAGAATGCAAAACCAGAACCTTGATGAAGAACAGGAGTGGAAACAAGAAGTGGTGAAAAGAAACAAATGTGATTTTAGTAGCAGGTTATGTCTAACTGAGTAAATATTCAGTGTGTCTTATTTGAAGATCACCCTTAATAAGCCTCATTTTTCCTCAGAAGGTCAGGAGAAAGGATGGGAAAGTGAGGACAGGAATCTACAACAATGATCAAAGATGGTGGATACAGGCTAAAGAGATGTGACACGAACAGGTACTACAAATACAAGTGAGAAAAAATTTCTAGAAAATTTCTTGTTATGGCTCAGAAACTTTCTGTGAGCATCAGATCAATCCTGGTGACCTGCTTGACATAATTTCTTCTAGAAGCAGAACTAACACTTGTACATAAGAACAGATCTGCTAAAAATGTTCATTTATTTTGTCTGATCATCTAATTTTTTTTTCTTCCTGTTCCTGAAAATGAATTTTCTCTCATATGTTCACCCAGCGACACAAGGAGAGGACTCCCGTTCCCTTTCCCCCTCTCTACGTTATTCCGAGTATTCTGGTACTTCCAGCAGGCTCTGGGGATCCCACTGGAACAGAATCAATGCACAGCTGCGTTGTCTTGGAGTTCATTGGGTTCGCTTCCAGCACAACTTCGACTAACTACAGAAACTTAAACTTTTTAACATTTTGAGTAACATTTTAGCAATAAACAGGAGCACTGTTAGTAGCTCTGAGGTCTGGGTGGTGAAAAGAGCCTCAACTGAAGGCAGAACTTTTGGTTCCGGGCACCTACTGCCTTGTTTTTCATTCCACTTCACAGCTCTCCACCTTTCACCCATCTCTTCTGTTCCTGATATCGACTTTTAGAGAAGTGGCTTTTCCATGGTGGATGAGTGTTTGTAAAGCAGGCATAGAGAAACCTGCCAGAAGAAAGTACTTCTGGATGTACATGGATTATGGATAGTTCAATTTAGAAATTACATAAAACCCGATGCAAGGATGCACTTAACTCTTAGGTGTAGAAATACTTATTTTGGGGAACTCAGAAAAATGCCAACTGAAAGTTTAACGTTTTGGCAATGTTTGTGATACAAGGCGCTTCTACTGCACTGTAGGTACCTGTCTGCCACCATGTCCGTTTCAGCATTTCAGTTTCAATTTGAAACTTGGATTTTGTCCCATTGGAGATAATTACAGTTATTTTCATTACAATAATGCCCAGAGATTTAAATCAAAATTAGCAAGCTTTTGCCAGCTAGTATAAAAACATATAACAAGGCATAATTCCATCCCTGAGAATTATACAATTCAAATAGAAAGGATGCACAATGGGAAACCTATTTGCTTCTGCAGGCATCCAAACACCAGGTCTTGAATACCAGACTGTAAGTAGCTTGTCCAAAGGAAAGTTGGAATTGAAAATACTCTTTCTGAGTTCCTGGCAACTCTTTCAAAAAAAAGTCTCTTGCCACACCTGCAGTGTGAAGAATTATTTGCAGTTTTCTACTGATAAAACTCAGTTCTAATTTGCAGCCATTATTGCTCTTGTGTTTCAGAACAGGCTGTGTCCCAGCGTACTGCTGCACTCACAGATGCTCCTGATGGATTCACTTTGTTAACAAACCTCATCCCAGATTTGTAACTTTCACTGTTATCCTAATACTCCCCATATACTGTAACCTTCCAAAGTGTTATTAACCTCAACTAAAAATCCTCAGTTTCTCCTCTCCAGGGGCTCCAAAGGACCTATGGATGATATCAGGACGATGCAACTAACTCTCAGCATGAACCAATAACGTAGATGTCCACCTAACCTTTAATTTCAGTGACCAGTCACAAGGCAAAGCCAGCTATCCAAAAGGAAGACGTGCAGTACTTTTTGTTTCCACATCTCAGTTTCGGCAGCTACCTGTACCAAACAGTTTTACAGGAATTTGAGGACCGAAAAAGACATAACACAAAATAAATATTTAAAGCCACACACCATTTCCAATTGGCTAAATTACTCTGAGTTGTAATTTAATAACCAATGAGAAAAAAAAAATAAAAAATTCAAAGCCTTTTGCACTAGACATAATGTGTCCTTCTAGGCATCATAAAAGCAGAATTATTTTATTGCTGATTACTCACAAGGAGACTGAGACTAAAGCATTGAACAGTTTCTACTTCTCCTAATCACACGACTTCCATGCTTGAACTTCACAATGAGGCATGTGTGTTTCTGTGTTTTGTTTTGTGGGGTTTTTTCCTTAAATTTGATCCACTCTTTTGCCTTTGAATGGAACAAAGCCAACAGCTGATTTGCCTGCAGAATGCTTTGTGTTTTTGGGATGTCTACAGACATTGCCAGGAGAAATTAATCATCTGATGACCTTTGTCTCATGAGACTGTAGCTGCAAGTCAAGCTCTCCAAGACCTGAAGTAAATCTGAGAATTTTTGAAAGGACAAAGTTATAAAAAACAGGGTTATAAATAAAAAAAGAGGCCCCCAAACTCTCATTACCTCCTATAGGTGATGCAGCCTAAATCATCATAGCAGTGTTTGCAGTGACATGGAAGGAATGATTGTGGTGAGGCAAAGAGGGAGAAGACTTTGCCTCTCTTTATAGTGGGTATTTATTTAGCCTTGTTACTGCACCATCTGAGCATACAACAGTCAAAATATATTTGTTCACTCAGTGCTAATAGAAGCTTGAGCTATCAAGAAACTCTGTGAATTGCAGGTAGTCACAGTGAAAATGCAGAAAGCTGAAGACCTAGGCTAGTGCAGTAACTTTGGAATAATTCCTTCCTTCCTTCCTTCCTTCCTTCCTTCCTTCCTTCCTTCCTTCCTTCCTTCCTTCCTTCCTTCCTTCCTTCCTTCCTTCTTTCCTTCCTTTTTTCCTTTTTTCCTTCTTTCTTTCTCATGAATAATCACAATTACCTAGATCACACCATTTGCTTTCTCACGAGGGCGAGGAGCACGCTAAAGCAGTGGTACTGTGGCTGATCTTACAGAGCCTGCCCTGTTTCCTCAATTACCTTCCAAAAGCCAGGGAAGGCACACAGCCTGGATGCTGATGCCCAGTAAGGATGATTTATTAGACACCAGCAGAATTTTGACACTCGTATCTCAGGAGTTAGCTGTAACAAAGGATAACAATGGAGCAAACCGATGTGAGCTGGGCTTCCTAACATTAGCTATTCGGATGCTATGAAATTAAAATCCTATCCAGCCATCTATTCCTATGGCCCCTTCTCAAACTGTAATACTGGAGGAGAAAAATAGCTTCTGTTTTAACATACTGCAGTCGCACCAATATTTTACTGGAATATTCTCCTCTGAGACTGAAATTCTTTGTATATATGCTTCTGCCCAGGGCTGTCCACAAGAGTATTTTAAAAAATGGTTGCTTGTACGTAGACCAAACCGGCAGATGGGAGAGGATGAGTGTAAGTGAATAAGAATACCTGACATTTGTTTTCATGACTTGATATTTGCTATTGATTATTCATTTGCTCATAAAAAAGTTACAGCCACTCATGCAGAAAGAGGTGGCGTTCCCAGTAATTTAGCTGGTAAAATCCACTCTGGGCAGTGAATTCTCGCAGGGCAGAGCTCTCGGGCTGCAGCCCGTTTTACGGACCCTTTGCTGAACAGTCATTATTAGGAGAGACATCCACAGATATTCTGGGCTTGCTTGGAAACAGCCATGGACAAAGCACAGGAAGAACACCTGGAATTATTCTCTGTGAATTCCCAAATCAGCTTTGCTGGGGAAACACGCTGCAGTTTCAGAGTATGATTTTCAGTGAGAATCCAGGGAAGCAACATCACCCTACACAGCTTCCTCTGCCCACTCCAGCAGAGTGATGCTGGAGGTCAGCTGCTGGGACACTTTCCCTCCAAGAGAAATATTTTTGCACTGGGCAGAAGAGTAAATTAGGTTGTTTGACTTTTTTTTTCTCCTTTATTTTTTTTTCTAGTTACCACATTACAAAGTCTTTAAATAGAGGATCTGTCTGTGATATTTCATCAAACCTTAAGGCTCCATGTGTTAGGACTTCCCCTGGTTAAAATACATCTGTTGAAAAAAACAATTCTTTCTCTAGACAGACAGGCACAAATGTGGGGACTTAATGAAACAGGACTCGTCAGTGATGGGAAACAACCACTGAATTAGACGTGGGGCCCAGGTTCTGTGCTATAACCTCATCTCAACTTGTTTCAGGTGCCAGTTCAACATGAAGCCCAACTTGTTTCTCCTCAAGGGGCTTCGAGCTGCTGGGAGTCATCCAAATGCAGAGCATCCCCGGGAGTTAGCTTAGCTTTTGGGGAGTCTTTGGGCCGCTCTAGCTTTGACCTGATTGCTTGTAGTTCAATTACTTACCAGAGAGGAATTTCTGGCAAGTCCGTTATGCTAGCTTTTAACTGCTAGCAAAAGAAAAAGCTTAAAATTGGTCTTAGTAGTCTTGGAACAGACCTCACCTTGAGTTTTGGCTTACCTATCTTTTTCCTGATACGTATATATTGGTAAATATTTTGAAAGTGCTGGGAAGTGGCAGACAGAGAAACAGCTGTTGCAGAAAACTAAATAGGCTTAGAAAGTAATAGAATAAACTTGTAGAGGAAAAAATCCATCAAGGACCATTGAAAACAAAGATGCTGTCCCTAACTCAGAAAGTTTCTGAGCTGCAAACCTCTGGATACTGCAACCGTACGTCCGGTATACGTGACATTGCAATCGCCCTGCTCTTCTATTCTGCCCTAGGCATCTCTCTGGGCCACTGCTGGAGGGAAGATGCTGGCCTGGCTGGACTTGTGTTCTGACTCATGATGGACAACATTATTTTTGTGTGACAAAATCTCAAATTTCAATGACATTGCTGTCGACATCATTGCCATGGAAACCAACTCTGCTGCAATTTACTGACTACGCTCTCAAAATACATAAGCGATGGTGCATTTGCATCGAATCTCATGGAAATCGACCAACACCTTTGGTATTTTTTTTACGCTTCTGTGTAATGATCCAGCAATGAGGAGCTGTCAAGCTTGACTAGTGACTGGCAGAACATGCAGAAACATTACACAAACTCCATACTGATGAAGCTCTGATATCTGCATAGGGCCAGCAGAGGAAACCATTTGGGTTTTTTAGTGCAAGACACAGGAGATGAAGGCTCAGGGAATGTTCAGCCCTAAGCCTGTTTCTTCACCTCCAGAGCAGCTAGGAAGAGTTCTCCAGAAGTAGCTGTTGCTACGACTGCAGCCGCGATTAGATTGCTGTGACTGTGGTTTTGAGCTGAAAATCTCACTACCTGGGCGAAGTTCACATCTCACAATATCAGCTGCTTCCACAGTCCCTGGATAACAGCAGGGATCAATGTGTTCCACAGAGTTTATGCTGAAAGTACCCCTGACTCAAATATTTATTTCAGACATAACTTCAAAACCTTCTGTGCCTGCTGACAGCTGTCTCAGTGCTCAGGGTCAATACCTTTGTGCCTTTGAGTCCTGAAGGAGATACTCCGATGCACTGACCTTCTTTTTCCGATGAGATTGTTGTGGTGTGTGTACATCCTCCTATGCAGGTGAAAAGCCAGGCAGCGCCTCTTCTCTCCCTGGCTGATTAATGGTGAGGATACATTATCAGACCTAATAGGAGTCAAATGAAGAAAACTAGTCAAGCGAAACCCTGTAAATTGGTTCCTGTGCTTTCTCCATCTCTTAAAATACCTGATGCCAGGGATTTTCATTCTTGTCCAGCCAGAGCTAGGAGGGAAAGGATTAGAAAGTAAATAACTCCCACATCTGCAATAGGGGAGCAGTCAGCTGTTTCATTGGCCCATTTATTAGCAGGACAGAAATGTAAATCTACATCACAGAAATGTTTTTCCTCCTGTACAACCTGTCATTCTTCTTGGAAAAGTAGATGTGCATACGAGCTTTCTACCTATACGTCTGTGTCTGTGTGTCTCTGCATCTCTATTATTCTCTACCCTGAGCTATTTTGCTACCAGAAAGCAGGCAAGATTTGAACTGTTCCTCTTGGATGTCCTATTTTACCTTGGTTTTTAGTTGAACATTCCTGCCAGTACTCTGCCTGCTGTCGTGCCAGGTGGCAAAAGAGTCCTGCTAGCACAGGCTAGGTGGTGGTGTTCTGAAGATCTGCTGTTGGGACCTACTGAGAAAACACTGGGAGGCGATGCTTTGTCTATCCTAGCCTTCCACCAGTTCTTGCCAGGGACTACCAGTGGTGAGAAATCTCAGAGGGGAAAGCTGGGTAGATAAGAGCCGAGTTCCTGGCTCTGCTGATGCCCAGACAATATTCCATCACCTGTTTTCCTTGCTGCTTTCCCTGCCTCTCTCATTCTCCGTGCATCTAGCACACAAATGAATTTGAAAGTTCTGTATCTGCTATGAAATTTCCACCACAGAAATGCAATAGAGACCACATGGAAGATGAGAACTACCAGTCTCCTATAACAGAACAGACAATGATATTGATCTTTGTAGCTGCACCATTTCCACGGGTAAAGGTGAGAAGTTGGGGAGATCCCCTGTCCCAGTGAGCGGTTCCCCCATTTGGAGTGGCCCGATGCATGTGTGACCCTGAGACTCTTTCCGCACACTGGGCTGCTTCCCATCCTGCTAGCGTTATCAGAACACTTTCTGTGCGACATACTGCAGAGACACCTAGGGAATGCAGGATTGGACATGAGATGCTCTGGGAGAGAAAGTGCAAACCCGTTTCCTACACGTAGAAAGATGGAATTCCTCTACATGCACATAGCTTATTATCCTTGCAGTTGCTCTCTGTCTCTCTTTGCTTCTGTCACCCTGGTGATGGTTGTCTCCCAATATCAGTAGTCAAGGTAATCTCTCCACCTTGACATGGAGTCTGATTTAGTAAGCCTGCCTGGATAATAGCTATTGTGACACAGCACACAGGGTCTCAGGCTTTTCTTACTGAATATTTCACTTGAAAGCCAAAGAAATTGTCTGTTTTCTTTCTTTTCTCACAAAACAAATTATGTAAATTAGACTGGGCTATCTTTTATCCTTTCTCCCTTCTCCTCTCAGCAGTAATTATTTGAAAGTAATGCAAAACCACTTTCCATGTATAACATTGTCATGCACATCTTTTCCTTTCCCTAGTTAAACAATATTAATTTAAATGTGTCAAGCTGTAGGACTTTGTAACATTGTAAACGCAATCGGCTTTGTCTTCTTGTTTGACTCATCTTTTTCTTGTTATTTTTCACTTTGGATCCCTGGAAAACTTTAAAACTAGATTCACCCTTTGTGTTCCTTTTTAAAGCTTTACTTACCATCCTTCTAAACAAAAAAAAACCAGCGACCACATTCAAGCCATCAACAGCATGCTCGTCAGCTGGCAAATAATCAGTGTGAAGCTCTGAATTAATAAGCAACATGAAAACATCAAATCACTGGATGCACCTAATTCTGTATCTCTCGGACAGGCAAATATAGCTCTTACTGATTGTATACCTGGCTGAGTATAAATAGCAACAAACACAGTGGAACCTGACCTAGACTTATAGCTCTTATTATTACAGCAAGAAGGGTATTGTAACAATAATATTATCAATGCACTCTCTTTCCCAGCAGTTCTGAGTATCCTGGATACACGCTTGCATGCAAATGCCTAAAAGCAGCACCACAGTAACAAACTATTGTATGTTCCACAGCACTCCTGACTATCTCTACCGTGATTTTATCTCTATATATATATATTTTCTATTCATAAATGACAGTGGGAACAAATTGTTTTCGTCCTAGGAGCTGCTCACAAACTTCATTATCTTCTAATACATAATCAAGGCACACGATTGTCACCTAAATATTTTCCTTTTTTTCTTGCCTGGGGTACATCACTGCAAGAACATACATCTGAGAAAAAACAATGGCCTGTGATTGCTGATGCTTGATGTGAATATAGATACTATAAAGAACAACCATTTCACACATTTTTGGCAATACAAGAAGTTTTTTTTCTCCATGAGATTTTGTGGCAATCACAAAGATGATTCAGTTTAACAAACTGTCTGTTTTTAGAAAACAAAAGACTGTCTCAGTATGGCTCAGCTAGGACAGCCACATAGTTCATCTACAGAGCTGTTGTGGGAATGCTCTCCGTTTACTGCCGTCTACTATCCAGGTGATACAGACACAGAAAATTCCTGCAGTTGAAATAGCCAGTGATTCCATGTCCATATAGTCCTGTTCTGCCCTGTTCTATAATTCTGTACCTCTCAGAATCATCTTTTGTCTCCTTCAATGAAAAGCATAAAACAAGAAACTAACAAAGGGAAAAAAAATGCTGAAAATAAGTCTGACAGAAAAAATTGGGCAGCTATAAAGCCAACTGATCTCCTCCAGGTTGCCAGCTTTACTTCTTTGTTTGGGTTAGTACTGGCCGGTCCTGACTGTTAAACACCAGCTCATTCACCCATCACAGGATTAAAATAATGCGTCACACCGCATTTGCTAATTTCCAGAGCTATTAAAAAGCTGCTCTTTCATGATCTAGCTGTTTTTTCTGCAATGAAGCTGTAATGCTGGTATAAACAACAATGTGCAATGCTGATCCCAACAACATCGTCTTTTCAGGCATGAACTAGTACTGCTCTAGATACCCATCAGTCAAATAATCCTGTTTAGAGGTGAGAAAATGCACCATAACACACAGTGATAAGTAGACCACAGCCACAAAAGGGAACAAATCACAGAATCATTAAGGCTGGAAAAGACCTCAAGGATCATCAAGTCCAACCGTCAACCCAACACCACCCAACCCACTAACCCATGTCCTGAAGCACCACATCTGCACGTTTCTTGAACCCCTCCAGGGATGGTGAATCCACCACTGCCCTGGGCAGCCTGTTCCAATACCTCATCACTCTTGCAGTGAAGAAATTTTTTCTGATATCCAGCCTAAACCTCCCCTGACACAACTGTTTCCTCTTGTCCTGCCACTTGCTGCTTTAGAGAAGAGGCCAGCTGGGGCAGAGATCCACCCTTACAGAACCGTGCATATTCTTAAATATCATGTTGCCTCAGCCCTGGGACACGTATAGGGATACACTGACGGCAGTGACTGGAGGCTGCAGTGTCATGTGTGTTACGTGCAGAGGAATATCTTCATTTCTGTGTCAAAGAGGAAGTCAATCTTTAAAAAGCTGAGCAAAAAGAAGTTTCTTGTCACAGTCAGAAATATTCTTCTTGCAGTTGTTTTACATTAGGTAAATTCTCCTTTTATTTTCAGAATTGCTCAGGTATGAAAGCCCTTCTTTGTTCTTTTGAGGATGATGTCTTAATGGTATTTCATCACATCAGCCATGAAATCTTGATGACAAAGCCACAAACCCTGACACAGACTGCAGGGGAATTCATCTTCTAATTCCAGCACAAGCTAGTCTGTTGCTTAATATAACAAAAATAACAAGAAGCCATTCGCTGAGTAATGTGCGTGGGGATTTAGCGTGGCTTGGAGCGTACACGTGTAAAACAAACCCCAGACCCTCAGCAGTTTGTCTCTCGGAAAGCAACCTGCAGACGAGGTGCCTGCTAGCCCAGCTCTGTCTCTCAGCTGCTCCTGTGCTGGCTCACCCACTGGCCTGAATTCTCCTGCACACATCGAGCGGAGAAGCAGCAGCATTTGTCATGTCGTGACCTCATTGTGGTAATAGAAAACAAAGGGGCCACCTTGCAAGAACAAAATATGATTCTCCCAATGGTTTTCGTATGCTCATACTCCTGCTACCTGCTGTTCTAGCGTATGTGGGCTTTTTTTTTTTTCAGCTGCTAACATAATCAGTATATTTTAATTTTGCCTTGAAAATATTTTGCTTTTCAGCAGCAATTCCTACTTCTAGAAATCTCAGTTTTAGACGTCCTGGTTTCAGACAGTCACACAACAAACATTCCACCGTAGTGACTATTTTTATAATTTATTTTTACACCGAGAAACAAGGCACTAGTATTTTAAACTAGCCAGCATGCGAGCACCCTCAGCACCATCAGCCTGGGCTCCCAGGGCTTCCAGCTTCTGGCAGAACCGAACCCACAGAGCACTTCCATGGGCTGAACATCCCAGGGAACCCGTGCCCTGAAGACTATGGGGGTCACAGGTCTAGGCCCCTTCGCAGAGAATTTAAACAACTCAGAGTTTGGTCTTGAATCAACCCCAAGTCGTACTTCAAAGCATTATCTCTGCCGTTCTCATCAATTTGATTATTAACAACAAAGATACATGATACATGTAATTTTTAGTAGCCTGTCACCAAAAACCAGATGTTAGAAAGCTTTTCTTTCATAATGTATTAAAAGATAGATAGAAAACGTTCCCACAACATAAATGGATAAAAGAAAATCAATACTTTATAAATGCCAAGAACCTTCTGTTAAGAATTATAGGCACTCTTGGGTTTAGCCTACATACCTTAAGATACGTGACAAATTTAACTTGGCTGGAGCAATGAGGTGCACAGGGCTCAAAATGATGTATCCAATATGACAGAGGAAATCTTGGAAGAGCCAGCCTAAAAATCCAGATCTTCAGTATTCCAGTCCTGTGACTTATCCACACATTTGCTGTCACTCTGTATTTCTTTATGTGGGCTAGAAGGCTTGGTATTTATGCAAAGTGAATGGAGACATGCTGGGTTGTGTCTCCTTTAGTGTCAGAGAAGATAGTGTTGGAAATACTGAACGATGAGCAATGGGTTGCTCTCTGCTAATCAAGCTGCCAGCTGACAGGGCACCTTTTCATCCACTGCAGTTCTGATATTCATTTCCAATGCAACAGTTTATACTAGGAATCCCTTAAGTCATTAAAAAGAGGGTTTTCAGTGTCTGAAAACCCTTTGAGTAGTAACTGTGCTGTCTGACATGTGTAACAAACACCGGTGTGTTTTATGCCTTCTCTGCAATTTAGTCAAGTCATAGAATCATAGAATGGTTAGGATTGGAAAGGACCTTAAAGATCATGAAGTCAAGTCAAGTCAAACAGCTATTCGAAGTCTATGGTAAGACCTCCCAAGATGCAGGAATTGCGCAGCTTCCAAAGACGAAAAAGAAGCTTATTCTATAAGATATGGATGTGTTTGCAATGCTAGTACTTCAACAGCAAACCAGCAGAATATAGGTTCGGTACACTGGTACAAAGCTGAAGAAGTTGCTGTTGAACACATTGCTGTTCACGCTACACAATAAAATGAAGGTCACACCATTTTTTGCTCTTGAATTCAGAAATGTATTTATCAGGAGCCAAAAGGAACCAGCCTGGCAAACCTGAATATTGAGGGTTTTTTGCAAAAAAAGCTTTATTCATACGATCCTGCCAATGTGCCTTCAATGCCAGGCAGCGAATGGCTGTAGACACTGGAGTTCTTTCTGTTCTTTCTGCAGTAGAGCAGGTGCTCAGCCTTTTCTGAGCATGAACAAGGGACAGCAGTCTCCAGGGCTGTCAGTCTACCACTCAAGCCGTCATTAAACTCACTTTTACAAAAAAAACACACGTCTGAGTGACAGAAGAGATTAACAAGGGCAAAACCAAGACTCTGGATGACCTAAGGAGGTATGAAGAGAGCAGAAGACACTTTGTTCTTTCTCAAGAGTTTACTTCAGAGTCTAAGAGACTAGTAGCATATGGATGAAAGCAGAGAGTACACAAAAGGCTATTTTCAATGCTTTTTAGTGCCACAGAGTTTCAGCAACATGTGATCACTGAGATGGCCAAGCATGCATGGAAACAAAAAAAGGAAAACTATTCAGAAGTTCTAAGGGCAGACGTTGGTGCTAAGTTGGAGTACCTGCTTCTGTCTCTCAAAGCCTACAGCACTTTCCCCAGGGAGCAGTTATGGATAGCCTAAGTACTTAAGATCTCTGTTGCTGTAAGAAAGAGGATATCAGGATCAGATTCCTAATAAAATTCAATGTGTACATCACCTCCTGGGAGAACCACCTTTGTAGGGGCTCCCTGCAAAGACCTTTCACCACTCCTTTCTCAGCTGGAGGAATTCAGGGGTATGCCAGGGATCTTTCAGGGGTGATTGATCGGGAAAGTGCAGGACCTGCAGCACCGAAGTGCTCTTTATGCCCCTGGAATATCAATGCATATTTACTGATGTTTAAAAATGGGCTTTTTTTTTATCATGAGGGGATCATTTTGAAACTATGATGAAATAAGGATGGTTGAGAAACATGGGAATAGTGGAAGAATCTAGAAAAGAACATCTGCATTAGCAACGACAGGACAGACCGCAGTCATTCTGATGCATTTTATCTCCCTTGACATTTTCTTCTCCCCCTCTCTGTGCCACAAAAGCAAAGACAACAATAAATCCGAATGCTCTGCATTAGGTTGTTTCATTGCTTTCCTCAGATATTTTCCTCTACAGAATAAATCCAGCATAATGTGCTCAGATTGGCGAAGTTACTTAACAGAACAGACTGTCCTAGTGGCACATTTATTAATGTTGTACATAATGAGGATTTATCTGTACAGTAACTTTAGTATCTTTCTATTTAGCATTAAAAAAAAGGACTCCCCTCCCCAAAACCACACACAACTGCTAGTGAAGTTCAGAAGGCTGGCCT
>WKFP01015079.1:612911-643272 GCA_011057875.1 Pterocles orientalis
CAGGCAGCGAATGGCTGTAGACACTGGAGTTCTTTCTGTTCTTTCTGCAGTAGAGCAGGTGCTCAGCCTTTTCTGAGCATGAACAAGGGACAGCAGTCTCCAGGGCTGTCAGTCTACCACTCAAGCCGTCATTAAACTCACTTTTACAAAAAAAACACACGTCTGAGTGACAGAAGAGATTAACAAGGGCAAAACCAAGACTCTGGATGACCTAAGGAGGTATGAAGAGAGCAGAAGACACTTTGTTCTTTCTCAAGAGTTTACTTCAGAGTCTAAGAGACTAGTAGCATATGGATGAAAGCAGAGAGTACACAAAAGGCTATTTTCAATGCTTTTTAGTGCCACAGAGTTTCAGCAACATGTGATCACTGAGATGGCCAAGCATGCATGGAAACAAAAAAAGGAAAACTATTCAGAAGTTCTAAGGGCAGACGTTGGTGCTAAGTTGGAGTACCTGCTTCTGTCCTTTCTCAAAGCCTACAGCACTTTCCCCAGGGAGCAGTTATGGATAGCCTAAGTACTTAAGATCTCTGTTGCTGTAAGAAAGAGGATATCAGGATCAGATTCCTAATAAAATTCTAATCTATAAAGGGCTCAGTGGCTTGATTCAAGAAAGCATGTTTTTATTGCTCTGTCAAAATAAATTTATTGACCTGTAGTCATAGACAACTTGCTAAAGCCCTACAGATGGAAAAGATTTCTAAATTTCTAAAGTATCTAGGACTGATGGAATGGAAGGAGTGATGGTGAAGTTATCTGAAGAATGGCTGGGAAACAGAAAAGTGTGAGAAGCTAGAAAAGTAGAAACAGTTGCAGCACAGGGGAGGAATGGGAAGAGCAAAGAGTGAGGGGTTTTTTAAGAACAACATCTGGATTTACTTTGCACCTGAAGAATCTGGAGATGACAAAAATGATTGCTCTTAGGGATCTGTACATGTAGTAATGAAGCTATGAGACTGGCTGACATCACTGATGAAATCTTGCTCTACTTTGACAAGATTTTAAATGAAAAACCAAACAAAAGCAAAATATTACTTTCTATTGAACCAGACTAAATCTCTCTCTTAAGGTCTCTTCTTACTAGGATCATGAGAAGGAATATCTCAGCAGATTAAAGTTTGGGATGCTTGATCCTCCTCTTGTCCTAACATGTGACTACAGGATCGTTTGTGTGCACCTGGAAGCTGCTGAGACCCAGAATTGTAAATGGCTGAGAGTATTGTACTTTGTTTCTGATGAATTGAAAAATTCAGGTCAAATGTTGTAATTTTCTTCTGAAAGGTATGAAATACATTAAAGCCTCAGTGAGGAAAATCCTTTCGATTAAGTGGATGATGCCATATATGCGCAACTCTAATTTCATGGCTAATACAATCTCCATGGCTGTAAACACGTAACCAGATCATCTTCTACACAATCCGTACCCATCGGACATTTCAAAGTGCTCTCAGCCTACAGATCACTAAACAGGTAATATCAAAAGAAGAGACTCAAGAGAGGGGTCTACAGTTTACCGTTGTGTACTATTAGCTACTTTCCATGAGCAACCCTAGGTTAGGTTTGAACAAGAGAAGACACAGTAAGGTTTTTGACTAGAGGCCAGTTTCTAGAAGTCAAAGCTAACAGAAGAGTTCCACTTTTCTTCCTACTGAGAGAACAAAACCCTTTGGAGGTTCTTCAGTCAATGGAAGATGACATACCAATCTTCAAACAGTATTTTTTCTGTGCTGAAGGAGGCAGCAGAGACACAAACACGCTGGTATCTCCCTTGCTTGAAAGATTCTCTCCCACTGTTGCAAAGGGATTTTGGTTAAAGTCAAAGCAAGGATATTTTGTTTAAATATCCGTGTGTTACTGAAGTTTGATCCTGAAGAATAAAAGGTCAAATTAGACCTATTTATAGTAAGGTAGCATGAAACTGGATCATCCTGTCAAATCTATACCTCTTGAGCTTTAATGTATTGAAATATTTTCTTTTTCTTTTTTTTCCCTGGTTTTTCACTTGAACTCATTTTGTTGAGTGCTCCGAGTGTTATGGATGATGTGCCCAGTCTTGTAGTCCCTAGGTGTGTGCGTGCACATAGATGTTTACAGAGAACTCCAGCACTGTCCCACTGATTGCAGAGAGAAAACTGTTACAGAAGCACGAGTTGTGCATCACGCTGACATCCTAATCCCTGGGATGACAGGTTTCGGTATTTGATGCAAGGCTGGAAATATGAAATGGAGGGATGAAGCAGAAAAGGAGTGGAGAAGAGGCAGTGACAAGAAAAAAACCTGCTTTCTTCTTGTAGTTCAGTGTATGAATATTTGCATTTGTGTTCTAACAGTTACTAAAATAGAACAATTTGGACAATGTGAAGCCATGAGTTCGCTGCATCTAAGCTGTCTAATGGGCCCTGGCATTCGTTGAACTTGCTGATATCTGGAAATCTGTGAAGAAGATTTAACTACAGGAGGCAACAACTGTAAAATAAATCTTGTCTTGCCTGAAATGGTAGAAACCTGCATGTGGTCTGGTGGTAGATAGTATGCTTAAGTTGCCAACTAGTAATGTTTTGTAGAGGTGCCTGCTGAACGATTCAGCTGTGATGTGACCTGAACGGATCTGATCTGGGAACGCACGAATGTATTGTTGGAGTGTTCAGGGACTGCAGACACAGTAAAAGCACAGTAAGAAATTTTTCTCTGTGTTGCACATGGATGCCTGGGAAAGACAAAGCTTAACAATACATTTTCCAACAGTTCCAAGTGATAGAAATGCACTTTTTAATGCCAAGTTCCTTAATTCAAGTCCCGTCCCAGTCTATCCAGGAGTTTCAATGTGTACATCACCTCCTGGGAGAACCACCTTTGTAGGGGCTCCCTGCAAAGACCTTTCACCACTCCTTTCTCAGCTGGAGGAATTCAGGGGTATGCCAGGGATCTTTCAGGGGTGATTGATCGGGAAAGTGCAGGACCTGCAGCACCGAAGTGCTCTTTATGCCCCTGGAATATCAATGCATATTTACTGATGTTTAAAAATGGGCTTTTTTTTTATCATGAGGGGATCATTTTGAAACTATGATGAAATAAGGATGGTTGAGAAACATGGGAATAGTGGAAGAATCTATAAAAGAACATCTGCATTAGCAATGACAGGACAGACCGCAGTCATTCTGATGCATTTTATCTCCCTTGACATTTTCTTCTCCCCCTCTCTGTGCCACAAAAGCAAAGACAACAATAAATCCGAATGCTCTGCATTAGGTTGTTTCATTGCTTTCCTCAGATATTTTCCTCTACAGAATAAATCCAGCATAATGTGCTCAGATTGGCGAAGTTACTTAACAGAACAGACTGTCCTAGTGGCACATTTATTAATGTTGTACATAATGAGGATTTATCTGTACAGTAACTTTAGTATCTTTCTATTTAGCATTAAAAAAAAGGACTCCCCTCCCCAAAACCACACACAACTGCTAGTGAAGTTCAGAAGGCTGGCCTTCTGCCTTCAAAGATGAATAATATATCCAAATGGCTTTTAAACGTCGGGTGCTGGAAGCTTATAAACCGCAGTAACTGTGCTCTGATTCCCGGAATGGAAAGAGCACATCTATTATTTGTTTCGGATGCAAGAGAATAATAAAAAGAATTATAAATTCTGCCTGCTACCTTGCAGGCAGGCAGAAGGAATCCTGAACTGATGCTAGGCAACACCAGAGGATGAAAGCACTAACTTGGAACAGAGCCCTTGCAGAAACGGTGTTATGGCAGAATCCCACCAGTACTTTCAAATCTGTCACAGCTTTCTAAAGCCACTGCGTGAGTTGACTATGACAACACAAGACTAGGCAGTGACAGATATGAACTCTTCATTTGAGAATGCTGGGCTATAATGATGTTCTGCATGCTAGCAGAGATGCAGTCGGTATGGAGACACTACTGTACCTTTGCCTAGGAAATTGTTCTGTAGGAATGCACTGGTTCGGTCTAGAGGAATTTCACGGAAAAACAAAACAGGAAGTCAATGGAGTTGACAAAAATATGTACTAAACTGGTACGAAAAGTACACAAAACTGGTACAAAAAGTACACAAAACTGGGCAAGATGGGAGCTTCAACCGTCTTGTATTAAGTCTCAAGCAACTTGCAGGGAACTAAATGTCTTTAATGGAAGAATCAGAAGAATTATTTGGCATGTGCCTTCAGGGGAAAAATGGGACTGACCCACGGAGAGACTTTTCTCAGATCTAGGAGATGACAAATTTTAGGGCAGATACGCAAACCTTCAGGTTGGTTTAGCATTTTAGAGGCGAGTTGTCACAGAAGTCTCAGAAGTAAATAACACCTAGCTTTCAGTGGGTTGTCTGCTCCCTACCATCCCTATGCTAGCTGAAAGGAGAACTGCATCCTCCGGACCGAAGTGAGAAGTGTTTAAATACTTGCCATCTGGGAAACTGGGTAGAGCCTTCTCCAGGAGGGAGAGAATCACTTCACTAAAGGGGAAAATGCTCGAAGAGCATCTTTCACGGACATGGCATCATCCAGGATATACTGTATCCTCTGTTCTGGTTTCAGCCCTGTTTGGCTCAGTCTTTTGTTCCGAGGTGGAGAGTATATATTCATGCAGAGAATATACTTACGGTCTATACTGACAGTTTTTGCCAGAATATTTGTTAAGCTACAGGCCTCCATAAAAATACGAGCTGCGAGCTAACAGCTTATACATTTAGGGACATAGTCATATCCAGTTTACTCCAATCCATATGCTAACAGTACACCGGCTGGGTAAGGAAGATGAAAGGAAGAGCTGCTTCCTGAGTGTTAATGAAGATAGCTCACATTTTTTCAGACTTTTAGTCCTTCAATATTTAAAATAGTCCAGAAAAAAACACCCATTTGCGACTCATCTGGAGTGCTTACAGGTCCAGAAAGGTTATTGTAAAAGGTGAGGCTCTATGGCTAAACGTGTTGGTTACTAGATGTAGTATGAAAGCCATAACTACTGAGAGGATCTTCAGTACCTGAAGATCATTAAGGAGAGCGATCCAGTAGTTTTGTTAAACTTCTTCCTTAGAGAATGCTCTGTCTAATCTGCTGGTAAGCTTTCTACTCCCTTTCTCTCTTTTTTCACAGTCATTGTGATGGTATCTGACCACTCTGCATTTCACTTAGCGTATGTTATAATTATTTTTATTTAATATAAGACTATCCACATCTTGAATGTTGTGTGGTATCCTAAATGGGTTGTAGGATACATCACATTTTAATGAGAGAGGTAGGGAGTTTTCTGACATCTGACTCTGTCTTCAAAAATTAATCATAATTTTTTTTTCTTTTTTTCAAAGCTCCTGTGATGATGGTTCATGGCCGTGAAGGGAAATGCTTCGTAAAATCAATGAATCACTTTGGATGTGTTGCCTGCTCCTCTGCTAAGGTCACCCCTGCCCTGCTGTTGGAGATAACACAGTGTCAGTGGATATCTCTAAGGGAAAAACAAACAAAAAAAATAACAGCTCATCTTTTCATCTATTTGTAAAATATATTATTTTTTGACTGGAAACTGAGATAATTTTAGCCATGTCCTTGGTACAACAGGTACAATCCTGGTGGTCATTAGGTTGAACTTAGGTAAGCAGCTACAGGGATTGCCAGTGAGATTGAACTCCTCATCACTGGTCTTTCTGGGATAGAGATCTGCTGCAGGAAAACACCCTGTAATGACCCTGCAGGGGATGTACACGTTTGGTTGCTAAGGATTGATCCTAGACCGTTAATCCTGCATCTTCCTGACAAATTTGCCCTTTGGTGGTCACACTGTAACCAACACAGGTCAGATTTGAAACGGAAGCTGCGGACTGAAAGCCCCACATCCTACTAATGGTATCTCCTGCTGCTCTTTCTCCCACTGTCCAAAAAATATCCCCCAAGTCAACAAAAGCACAATTGTGTCATAAGGGGACACATATAAGCAGAGTCCTGGCACTGCCACGGAATCTTCTATGGTGTTTCAGAGCTCATGTCTCAGGGAGAGGTGCTTGGAAAAAAAAATAGGAAGCTGGAGGTATAATAATGATGCCAGGTGAAACAGTAAGAGTAAGAAAGAGAAAAGGACAGACAGAAAGCACATGAAGGGAAGAGAGAGGCGAGGCAAGGCGAGGCAAAGCAAGACAAGGCATGGCAAGGCAAGGAGCCTCTTTCGATCATGGGAATAGCATGCTCTTCCCAAGCAAAGCTCTTTCCCAGGGTGGTCATTCAATCATCATTGACCCATCCAAGCCCACACAGCTTAATTAATTCCTGGAAAGGCAGAAGCTACTTTTTAAACCTTTTGAGCTGGGGCTAAATTTAAACCTACTCCAGCTGAAATATTTACTGCATAGCGTCCTCATAAATTATGTTGTATTCAAAAAGTGAAAATCCTCATTTCAGCATCATCAACTCAAGTGGAAAACTGCAAATCCTCCAACAGGAAATTAGGGAACATTTGTTCTGTCTGTCACAGCTCAAGTGTGCAGCATTTTTCCCTGGCACAGATGTATTTAGCTGGTGAAACTACTGTAGCTGTTCTGCAGTGTCCCTGGAGACAGGCATCCTGTGGCTATAAATGACTGGATTATTTAATCATGAAAAGACAAGACTTGGAATAAGAGAAAGCATTTCTAAGAGAAAAGTAACCAAGGACTCTGGGATCTGACTGGATAATTCAATCTCATTCCATTTTTTTGGATGAAAATGGAATGCTGCTGAAATGATGTACTCGTGCCTTGGGAGTGCACCATGTACACCCAAGTACAATGATGTATCTTATCCAACCCAAGTACAATGATGTACCTCATCCAATCTTGGGGACGAATCAGCTTTGTAGGTAAGAGGACAGGAAAATATACTCTCTGAGCATTTAGCAAACATCAATTGCCTCATGCCGCATTAGAAAGATACACACTTGGTCCTGCATTTGCAAAGTAGGCGTGTACCAGCACTGTTTCAAGCTTTGGGGTGCATCTGAAATTCTTTCCAGGGGCTTGGTTTCTACAATGCATTTGGTATTCTCTCCTGCAAAATAAAGGTTTTTTTTTTTTTGAAAGTACCTCTATGAAAACACTCAGTTTTAAAATCTAAAGGACACCAAATCACTAGGCATGTGTGAACTTTTATACCAAATGCTACCGTTTCACTCGTGTAAAGGTAAGACATAGCTTTTGTAATCTGTCCAGAAGTGACTTGGCAATAAAACACCTGGCAAAACTGCGTGGAAGCCTCAGCATCAAGTACATCTTGTAACTAGCTACTAGATGACACTTTGAGTGTACTTCATTTTGTCTTGCCCTTTTTGCATTCTCTTTCATCTGTATCTGATTTTTTTTTTTCCCCTCCAGTTTTAGCAAGTCCAATTTTTACCAGTGCAGTCGCCGAGACTAAAAGCAGCTAAAAGCAGATACCCTCTGGAACAGTCTAAAAGAAGCAGCGGATTTAGGAAACTTGGTGAGCATGTGGAAGCAATTTAAAGTATCTCAGCAATGCAAAAATAGGACCTTTCTCAGAAAGAAAGTAAAAGTGTTATATCTTTAAAAACTGTAGAAAATGCTGCCTTTTGGCTGTTCCTGAAAGGTGGCAACATTCCCTTAAGCTGGAAAAAGACGAGAAGTTTCACTTCTAGATCATTTTCTGGGATGTGAAGTGTGATGTGAAAATACAGCTCTGTTGGGTTCTTAAGGCTTGGACGCCTGTTGAAGTTCACACAAATGACTGGCTCTCTACTATGGGAGAACAAATAGACCTGAGATCAGTATCTCTAATTCAATTCCACCTTTCAGTTAACAGCTATCTATTGCTCGACAGTCCCCTTGACAGTGGCTACCACGGCTCACAGCTCAGTCGAATTTTGGCAAAGAGGCTCAATGTTGTCCAAGAACAAAGGAAGTGGCCATTCCTATACTAGAACACATTCAGTGTGCTGACGCAGCGCAGGAGCCGATTCCACAGCAAGCTGTGTGCTGGTCTCTGTAGGTGTCACTAGTGTTTTAGAGAAAAACATGCGGTGGAGTTAAGGGAACGTTTCCTCCAGGGGTGACGGACTCTCAGAATTAAATCAAACAGTTTATAAGCAGAGAGTTAAAAATTGCCATCCCTCCTCTTTCACAGCATCCCATATACAAAAATAGCACAAATGGTTAGATTAGCTTTTAATTTTGTCTCTGGATTTGAGACCAATGACACAAGTATATCTACGAATGAAAAGGATACAAGATGCCTACAGTAGTGCATTGTCACATTGGAGTGCTATCAGTCGCACTGATTTCTATATGATCACAGAGAATTGCAAATACAGTCAGACCTGTGGCAAACAGGCTGCACAGAGAACAATATCCTATAGTCTCACTTACCAACACTTGAAAAAAAAATCAGGTTTTGGCTGCTTTGAAGTTTTACTTTGATCTCCCTGAGACCTACAACCTGGCATGTAGCCAAAGAAAGGGAGACTCTACGAATGAAAAATTGAGCACCAGAATTTCAGAGCAGTATCAAGAGCACAGACAGATAGAAGCAGAGATTGCCAGGAAGGAAGATTTCATTTTATAATCACTAAACATGAACTCAGACAAGCTTCAGCCTTAAAGTGTGATTGTATGTAAAACAAGGACATTGCCACTCCTCTCTTCGATTACGCATCGCAATGAAGTTAAAAAAAAAAGTCCTCAATTCACTCTCACGATGGTCACCCTGATTTTCTTCCTGAGGACTTGGCTTTTTACCTGCTCTTCCTCTCCCTCTTTGAAGCCACTAGAATGTTATTTTGCCAAACCTCTTTAAAAGAAAATCAATAGTTCCTCATGGACGTACACCTGCAGTTTCAATGTCTTGCTGGTACCTCATCCCTTAATACAAGAAAAACATCCTGATTTTTCTCATCATATGCGCACTACACAAAAAGAATGCTATTTACTTTCACAAAGTTACTGCTCTCTATCCTAAATTGAATCCCTATTATAACACTCCTTTTTGTCCCATTATAGGCTGGAAGATTTTATACAGAGTTTCTACCTGCTCTTCCTTCCCTTCCTCCCTCCTGCAAAAGCTTCTTTCCCTCTTCTTGGCATAAATTATCCACATTATAGGGAAGGAGACTTGGTTATTAACTGGGCCCTTTATTCATTAAAGTAAGTTACTTTCTCTTCCAGATGCTGCCCCATTTTAAGGGTACCTAATCGAATAATTGCTGACTGATCTACTGACATGCAGACTACTAGGAAATACAGCAGGTGTCAGTGGCAGACAAATAGACATCAAAAACCAAATCCTCTGGAATACTATTTTCTTTCTGGGGTTGGACACCCAAGGCTAACTCAGAACAGCAACACGTGTGCCTTTGCTTCGCGTGTGTAAAACGGAGCAGTACCACAACTCCCTTCACACGGCTGGTGTAAATCGCAATGCATTCACTAAGAACTAAGGCATAGCATTATGAATGCAGTAGGCTGGCCTTTGATTCTATATTCACTGAAGGTATTGGATGGTATATAGTAAATAAAGCATGGGAGAGTGTGCAATAAATAGTGAAGATGAAAAGCCCTGTTGAGTAGCTACTATTCGGTGAGTGGTACCCAACCGCTGCAGTAAATGAGGCAGGGGACCTATGGGAAACATTTGATCTTGTAATTAGAGACTATCATAAAGGCAGATGCAGAGGGGATCTGAATAAAAATTGCACTGGAAACCTTAATTCTGGCATTTCCTAACCTCGTTTGTCAGAGTTTGCAAACTTGAGGGGTTTTTTTTAAATGTCATTTTCAGAAGATATGTAGTGTATACTGTGCTTGCATTCCTGTATGCTAAACTGTTGCTGCGCTCCCAGCTTCTGAGGGGAGGAATTTTATTGTCAAGGGCATCTCTGAATGGTAAAATCTCTTTGAAATTACAAAGGAGAGTGACATCCCCTAAGCAGACACACCGAACATTGGGAGAATAACAATCAGGTGTAAGAGCCCATTGCGCAAGGATATCTGTTAAAAGTTTCTTTCTGGTGGAAAGGCCCATCATTACTTATGAAATTTTAGGAGTAGGCACTGGAAAACGTATGAATGAGAATGACCTTGTTTCTCTCGGCAGAGGGAGAACCTGATGGAACCTGAAAGGTCGATTCCCAGCTCACATCTCAGCACTGTTTCAACCCACTCCTGCCCTACCCTTCTCTCTGGTATGGGGCTGAACTTTACCTTGAGTAAATGTGGAAAGGCTTATAACTGAGGACTCTGATCAGTAACCAGGGAAGATTTTGCTTAGCATCACTGAGGTGGTTGCCCATGTGGTCCTCACAGAGGTTCTCTGAAGATGATGGTTATTTGGTGCCACAGCACTGCGCAGCCTGAGGGTAGCCTGTAACTGGTTCTAAGTTACCACAGTCTCAGGCCAGCTGCAGGACTGACTGATAGGCTTCTGCGATGTCAAACCTGGAAGTGGATTCCTAATGTGAATAGCCATGTCTGTATTATTACTGAATCTTGACACAAAAGCATCATTTGGGATGGGGTCCTTTTGGTTTTACAGCAATGTTTCACCATGCCCAGAAGTCAGCCCTTGTCAGCAAGAACTTACCTCAAAGCAAATCTCAAAGTCAGGCTTATGAACCTACATACAAGTGAAGCTATACACAAATGAAGCTATACAATGCCATAGATTTAGGACTTGCCTGCAAGGGGAAGTAAGTGTGTGGTGGAACCAACATCTCATCCACCTTTCCTGGGACATTTATCTGTGGTGAAATCAAGTCAACATCAGGCAGCACATCACCATCCAAATGTGCTAGAGATAGATCTGGACGGCAGCATGGCTGTGTCATTTCAGCACTGGATGAAGGGCATGTAGAGATAGGATGAGGGGTAAAGGTTTCAAACTGGCAGAGGGCAGATTTCGACTAGATAAAAGGAAGAAATGTTTTCCTGTGCAGGTGGTGAGGCAGTGGCCCAGGTTGCCCAGAGAAGCTGTGGGTGCCCCATCCCTGGAAGGGTTCAAGGCCAGGCTGGATGAAGCTTTGAGCAACCTGGGCTAGTGGGAGGTGTCCCTGCCCATGGCAGGGGGTGGGAATGGATGGGCTTTAAGGTCCCTTCCAACCCAAACCCTTCTGTAATTCTGTGATTCACACTAGTTATAAAAACTAAGAAGAAAGGCTAATTAGCTTCTGTGTAGTGCTGTGCTGATACACTAATAGTACTTCAGAGCTAGTCTCTTAGCTTAGGATTGTGTTGTATCGTGTGGGCAAACCAGTATATTTAGAGGGGCTTTGTGTCCAGAATGTTTCCTTGCTTCATGTGGGTGCTTCATAAAAGTTCTTTTGTCTGGAGTCAGATGCACCTTCCGTCTCCAAAAGTCACTTAGCCAGATGAAAATATGCAGCAGCTAAGTAGCTGTGATTAACTAAAAAAAAAAAAAAAAAAAAGTGTTCATAGGACATGATCCTCACAGCTGTTACTATTAAATTCCAGTTCAAGTTCTAGAAACCAGCCCAGACATTTAGGATATTGTCACATAGATCTAGAAGGTACCAGTGGCAAAGCATATCGCAGAGCTGATCGTAATGTAAATGAACAACTTTTTAGGTCAGCAAGTGGTCAGACTGTGGTTGTTCTAGTCTCCATTTGAATGATACTGTTTGTTTTTCCAAACCCCTGAGTTTAGAAATGGAAAGAAATACCCTAAGCACTAGAAATTCACAAGTACTCTAAAAACCTTTCCATTGTGGTTCTGTGCACAGCATAGTTTGTGACTTTGTCAGTTTGCTTTCCTTAAAGCCAGCTAAAATGGCAAGAGCACTTGTCTGATCTTTCTAGTAAACACAACTTCAGACACAGGAACAGATTTACAGTGTAAATAACAGCCAGGTTAAATTACCACTATAAAAGCTTTCTACTCATGAACAGTGATTTTGATTTTTCTTAGAACACATTTCCATTATTACATTGCAAAAGCAGAAATTTTTTTGTTGTTCTTGTTGCACTTGAATATTATGAAAGATCCCAGCCCAGTAACTCAATCAAGATAAAAGAGATCAGTATTTTCTTTTTCCCTGGGATGTATCAACCATCATTAGGAATGAAGACAGTAAAAAGGCAATTTGGGACTCTGAAAGCAGGTTGCAAAAATAATTTACAGTTGTGTTCACTGTTGGAATTATACTAAATTGGATCAAGACTCTTCATTTGTTCAGGCTACATCCAGTATGGTATTAAAAACAAGTCCTTCCATTGGTATTTTTATGATTGTTTGCAAATAAGATATTTTCTTCTTGATGTCTAATGTGCCAATAGAGACATCTCTGCACAGATACGGATTAGTTAGTTACATGGTAATGAGAGGCATTACAAAGCAGACACAGTGTGGAATGGAATAATGATTTATTAAGGCATTTATCAGTTGCGTCTCTTTTCTTTTCAATTATACGCTGGAGCAGTTCTGTCAATGCTTACATAGTAAATCTACTGCCGATTTTAATTACCGATAATCTAGGACAAACACACCGAAGTCTTATGTGTTTTACACCCTTCTCTTTCTAAAACATTTTTCAGCTGAGTGCTTTATAAGCTGTCAGTTCATCAGGAGAGTCCAGCGCAGCAGCTAAGTACAATACCATTGCCCCTTTCTGTGAACAGTCTGGACTTAAATTGTTTTTCCCCCATCTCAGACTGAATCAGAGGAAGAACCAGAAAAAAAAACAAACTCTTGGATTTTCATAATTACTCAGTTTGGTGTGTACCAAGCAAAGCTACCTTCTGTTCCCTTCAACCATGATCTGACATGGATCTGATGGGATGGAACTTTAAATGGAACGTTAGGTTTGTGTTGTGGTTCTGATCCGTTTAGACAAACACTTTTCCTTGCTGCTGGATTCCCCCGTTTCTCCTTCCATGTGCCCCACACTGCTGCCACTGGGGTTGTTTCACTCCTACTGCACTGGTGTGCCAACACCCTCCCATCCCTTGCAAAGCAAGGGTCCTGCCTGAGCCCTTGTCCTGCCCGCGGCACAAATCTGGTCTTTATCTTGTGAAATACGAACGCTAACTTTCTTTCCTATGCTGCTTGTTTTCAGTGTAACTCTTCAACTCTGGGTTCCAGCCAAAAAGAAACACCCCGTTACAGCTGGCATGAACCCTTTCACCAAGATTTCAAGCTTATCATTCCAGACTTCAAAGCAGTTCGGCTCAGTAAATAACTCTTCCCTCTGAAAATGTTAAAAGGCTTTCTCGCTTAGCAATTTTTAATATTCATCTTCCTTATGCCTTTGAAAGGCAAATGCTCTTGAAAAGAGAGAAAAGGTTTAGCAAAAAGAGAAGGGTTTTAACGCCGACTCCAAAGAATCCCGAATCCTCTGAATTTTCTCTGAACCTCCCCCAGATGCTGGCTGGGTCACAGGCTGCCCTCCCAGCTCCGAGCCCCCCAGCTCTTCTCTCTAGCGTAAGAGCTTGCAGCGTGTTTCCCCATTCCCCATGCGCTGCTGTGACACGCTTTGTCATTCCAAGCAAGGCTTTTACAGCTTGGTAACGGTGGGAAGAAATGTAAAAAAGAGGCTGAGGTGGCTGGTGGCGCCCTGTCAAAGGCTGTGAATTGTTCTCACCACACCATATTTCCAAACTGACGGCGGCGTAAACTTCTGGGTGGGTAGGGTTGGAAGGCGACATTCCGAGGGAGATTGTGGGGGACCAAATCTGCTCTCTGTCAAGGGGGTCAGAACAAATTGGCTCGCTTCAGGAGACAGAATATTTTTGCTGTCGGATCTTCGCAGCCAGGCTATTTTCCAAATCCCGTGTGTGTTACTTCCATCTCCTGTCTTACTAACTGATGAGATGTGAGAATGGAAGAAACATGAAAGCAGCACAATTTGCTCTCCTGTGTCTGCATTGTTTTTGCAGGGAAAGACTCTTGTCTCCGTTAAACCTGGTGAATGGCTCTGTGACAAGAGATGTGGCACGCTTCCTATGAATTATCCCTAGTGCTCTGGGGATTTAAAAATAAAAAGTAGCACTTCAAGACAGATTGAATAAAAGATAATTATCAAAATAGTCTTAAGTTTAAAAAATATATCAAAATAATTTCTCTTCAATCAGGAAGTTAGGAAAACTTGTCTAGAGGCTTAATTTACTGCTGTACTAAAATCATACCTACTAAATGCTAACACAAAATGTAGTATGCTTGCTATCGTATGCTATCGTACTGTTTATGTGTCTCAAACCACTAAGCTGGTAGAGGTAAATTGTCAAATTCCAAAAATCTGTAGCCTCTTCCTGTGGTACAGAAAAGAAGTCACTCTCCAGGAAGTTTATTTCAATTACTGATTCCATTTAAGGGGAGAAATTTGGAAAGGTTTGATGAAAAAGTATAAATTTTGTTTCCTCTCCCAGCCCATGGATCAAGTCTGGGGGTAAAAAAGAGATCAACAAGTTTTAGAAAGATAAAGGATCTGGTGATTAGAAACAGTCTCTTCAATTCATTAATATAGATGTTGTTTTCTTCCTCTGCTAAGAGACCTTTCTTGGTGGCTTGGAAAGACTTGCATGAGGTCAGGCCTGAAGCAACTTTGCTTAGATTTAGAACAAAATGAAAAATAAAAACGTGGTTTTGATGGCATCTCAATTTCCTTTCAAATACAGTTTGGCATAAATTGTAAGATAATAATTGTGTAATAAATAAAAATGTAGAATTAATAGTTTTCTAACAAATTGAACATGTGATAATTAAGGAGTTGAATGGCTATAGATTAAGCTTTCTAAATTATTTACATCAATGCCTGTACATTTAACATGTCCTCCTGAGTCAGTAAAAACAAACGACACGTACAAGAAATGTCCTTCCTTTAGAAAATCAGGTGGAATGCACCAATAATCACAGAATTTTAAAAGTTTAAAGCAAATTCTCTAGTCCCTGATTTGAATAATGATAAAAATCCTGTAGTTTCAATCTCTTTGACGTTAAATCACTCTGTTTAAAGAGCACAATAAATCAAATAAAATATTGTTGTACAGATCGCCTCAGGAACTGATAACAGCTTACATCATGTTTGTTTTGTAAGAAGCTTAGCAAGTGAATTTTGGAGAAATCCCACATACCCAAGAGATGATTGTCCTGAGGAGGTGGACCAATTGGACCACAAGGGATCACAACACTTTTTTGTTCTTCTCTGGCTGTGTGGATCCCAAAAGCTAGTTTATGATAATTCTCCACTGTGCCTTTTCCCCTTTCTCTTCCCGTAAAATGCGGGTTCAGAAGCAAATGTAAAAAGGCTCTTTGAAAGCAAACATGGCAAAATCATACATGCTCAGCAGAGGCATGTTGGTGCGTCCCATTGCCCATCGTCTGTCTCAAGCTATGATTGTTCATTTTCTAAGGGAAGTGAAGAGAATGCTTCAGTGAATTAAAGAGAAAGACCTGAGCCTGAACCATGTGTCAAGAGTGCAGCTTAATCAATAGCATCAGGGAATACTGTGTTTAAATTAGGAAAATATTTATGTTTGCTGAAGCTAGGGCTTGTGAAAGATACCTTGGATGACAGGCCTAAAAATTAATTTCTGTCATTCCATTTCATCTCACACCCAGCAGTGCAAGAGATGGTGTAGGCAATTTTATTTACCTAGACAGTACAACTCAAGTGTGTCCTACAGCACTCTGAATACAGTGAGCGTTTGTTTATAAAACCAGCCTCTGCCCTTATTTAACGATTCGGCAGTCATGCTAAACAATTGAACCTTTTAGGGAATAGTGCTAGCTGAATGTCAATACATACGTATGATTGCCTTTCATCTGCGCGGGGAAATGGTAATTAGGATTTCCATTGAGTTTTCTGACAGAGGTGAAGCTGAATTAAAGCCTGTTTATAAATATTTTAATATCACAAAACAGCCTTAGAGCAATCAATTTGAGCAGCACTGTAAATATGCCCTTCATTATGTAAAGGTTGGCGGTTTAATAACAATGTGCAAATATCTTTGCAAGAGTACTTGCTTTTGTCTCTTTTTGTTTTTCAGGCACAATGCTTCTCCCACTGGGGAAAGTGTGCAGACAAACCTACTATCACTTTCGTTGTTTATTTGTATGTATAAGACATTTATTTTCTTCCACTGAGTCAAAAACTTATATCCCTGACAGCTTTTTTCATTAAAACTTCTATTAAAGCTTGACTTAGTGTCATGAGAATGTTCATTATTTACAAGTCAACATTTAGTGGCATAACCAGAAATTCAGATATTTTTCAGCCTGTACGAATTGTCACAACTCCACTGAGTGCAGCTGAGGATCTGTCCCATCAATTCCATTTCTAGCTCACTCATCCATTTGGTCCGTTTCTAGATTGAGCTGATCATCTAGCTCCAAGGCTGACTTGCTGCAACCATAAGTAAACGACTTTATTTTGGATTCAGGTTTTCTGCCTAAAAAGTAAATCTGAAAATACCTAGCTAAAACCTCTGCTCTGTGACTGAAATCAAGAATATTCTGACAATTTTACTGCTAGTAATTTATTCAGCATCATGGTTTTGCATGGAATTGTCTTCCTACTCCACGTAAAAGAGAGCAATATTATGCATTCTGCATCTTTTCTCTCTTTGTTTAACAAGGTAATTTCATCCTTCATCATCAAGCTGTGGTGGCATCTTAGACTTCCAAAAAATTAAATTCCTGTTTTAGCCATTATCAATACAATCCCTTTAATTCATCTTTCTGAATTTACACACCACTGATACCAATTCGTTATTTTTCTTCTTATTCTGAAGCTTGTTGGATTGGCTGAAATTGTCTGCAACAACTCATAGATCAATAAGTAATTCATTTAGAATGCCAGGGATCATTTGTGATCACATTTTTGTGTGTGGGTCAAAGTAAAACAAGCACAAAGCATATGTGTATGCTCTCAAAAATAAGCACAGACAGTTCGGTTTGCAAAAGTTCTTGAGCAAGAATCACCTCAAGGAATTATAGAGGAGAAATGGAAATGACAGTCCAAAGTAAAGGCGATACAGAAATGTTCCTGTTATCTCAATAGCATTTCCCAAAGTGTCCATCACTGGAGACAATTACAACTACAAAATGATAGCTTGAAAATATTTGGAACTGTTGAACTACGAGAACACCAGAGGGTATCCCTTCAACACTAACTAGCATAGCAGCAAAGCAGTTTTACACCTGAATTTTTAGTTACAGATCACAAAAACCCACGACATGCTGGGTTACATGGCAAAATCTGAGGCAGTCCAGTCCCTCTATGACGAGTGCACAGTCACTTCTGAGTTACTCCTATTTCAACTGGGCAGCACTGTAGACAAGGAAAGCTTACCTGCTTTATTGAAAACTTGGGGTTCACTAAAATTTTGAAAATGAGCTCTAGCTGACACAACTTCGGCAAAGGAAACCAATTGTTAAGCACTGCTTAACTCATATCAGCAGTTTTGTGTGTGTGAACAAGACCTGGGATTGCATAAACATCTGCAAAAGGGCTGGGGTCAACTCTGGTGCAAAGAGAGACAAACCCTCAACATGCAAATACAGAAATCATGCTTTGAGGTAGCTACCCACATTCTCCGCCAAATGCTCACCTTTATTACGAAGCTAACTTGAATAGGTTGTCTACAATTGGTAAACCAATCAAGGAAAAATGAAAAATACTCCTGGGTGAAATGCTGTAAGATTCCACTGATGACTGCCAGCTGTTTGCTCTCTGTCACATTTGGATGGTATTTCTCTTGGAAGGAACATCTGTTTTGTATTAAACCTGAAGGAAGGGCAATGCTTACTGAATGGGTAAGTTGACTTCTAAGACTGCTTTGGTGTACCTGTGCTCACTTTATGAGAATCGTCAACACTGAATTCCAAATAAACTCACAAAGGACAATTTAATAACTAAACTACAATTATATTGAAAATAATCCTATATACAAACATACAAATGAGTGACACACAGTGATACTGCCCCCCACGCGATGACCAAGGCTCAGCCTGTTCCTGGCTAATGATCCCAGAGCAGGGAGAGTCCTGAAACAGCACTCACAGAACGGAGAGAACAGTCTGAGCGTCCCAGACCAAGAGCTGACTGGGGTGGGGGGGGGAAGGCCTTGGGAGAGCGACCACCTGGAGCGAGATGACCCGGAGCAAAAGAGATCTGGAACCAAAAGGGCTGATCTTCTGGAGGGTTCTCACCTCTATACTGGGCATGACGTGTGTGTTATGGGATAGATTATTGGCCACTTTGGGTCTCAATCCCCAACCTAAGATCAAATCCTGGGCTGGTAACTGGGGCTGTGCTCCCTCCCAGCTTCTCCTGTTTGCAGACAGCCAGAGAAGCTGAAAGACCTTGGCAGCCACGTAAACATCACTTTTTATCAGCTTTCATTCTGAGCACAAATCCAAAACACAGCCTCTTGCTAGCTAGTATGAAGAAAGTTAGCTCTTTCTCAGTTGAACCCAGGACAACAGCCTATGCTCTTGTCCATAGGGATCACCCTTTCAAGGATGTAATTGAGGAATATGAAGATTAAAAAAACAAAAATCTTCAAAACTGTTGGCACACTGTAAACTGTTACAGTGAGTTGCCCAGAGAAGCTGTGGATGCCCCATCCCTGGAGGGGTTCAAGGCCAGGCTGGATGAGGCTTTGGGCAACCTGGTCTAGTGGGAGGTGTCCCTGCCCATGGCAGTGGGGTTGGAATTCGATGATCTTTAAGGTCCTTTCCAACCCTAACCATTCTATGATTCTGTAATTCTGTGAGTTACTTTTTAGTTTAGTTCTCACAAGCAGAGGCAATATAGAGGATAAAAAAATGCCGGTCATGTACCACTTTCTTTCCATGGCCATCCTTTACCAGGTGGAAAGAAAAGTTTTGAGCACTCTTGACAATGGTATAAAATAATTTGATGCTTCTGTATACTCTTATGAAATAATTTGTCATGAGAACAGATGCATTTATAAAAGGCTAGGTTTTACTATCTGTAGATTAGACTGCAGTGGCAGTGCTCGGGGAAGACAGAAAGTACCAATCTTTCGCTAAAATTTTGTAATAAAAATTTTTTATGTCAAAAACTCTAACAAGGGTCAAAAGGCAAGATGTTTGTTCTTATAATGATCACGAGATTGCAATGAGAGGTGAGAACATCAGATCATTCCTATGTGGATTTTTTTATTTCCTCTTACTGAAGCTGACAAGCAGACACGAGATTATTAGATGTGGGTCACTAAGGAGAGTTAATTTTCGATGGGATACCACTTCTCAACACCAGACTAAGTATAACATAATACTGAACAATTCAACCTTGCCTCTACCTGCTCCGCTATCATAATGCTCGTAATTGCTAATGTTCCATCACAACTATTTATGCCAGTTTCTAATAGTGCTTAATTGTCCTTCTGCGACTCTGTAACACAATTTCTCCAACATTAGCTGAGTACTGTCCAGGTATGGTTCAGGTAACCTATGATCTCAGAATTCATGAACAAGTCATAATGCATACATACAGACCAGCTTTTCCTTTTGAACATGGAGCTTTCATTGCAGTCTTTTATATTAATTCCGGAGTTCGTTTTCTTTTCCATTATCACAGAATCATTAAAGTTGGAAAAGACCTCAAAAATGATCAAGTCCAACCCAACACCACCCAACCCACTAACCCATGTCCCTAAGCACCATATCGACACGTTTCTTGAACCCCTCCAGGGATGGTGACTCCACCACTGCCCTGGGCAGCCTGTTCCAATGCCTGATCACCCTTTCAGTGAAGACATTTTTCCTAATATCCAGACTAAACCTCCCCTGGGGCAACTTAAGGCCATTTTCTCTTGTCCTATCACTTGTTACTTTAGAGCAGAGCCCAGCACCCACCTCACTGCACCCTCCTTTCAGGCAGTTGTAGAAAGTGATGAGGTCTCCTCTCAGCCTCCTCTTCTCCAGACTAAACAACCCCAGGATTATAATTCATTTCCTTTCACAAAATAAATTTGTAATTTCAAGTTGGAATCTTCACACCATTTAATAAGACCAGGAAGAGAGAGTACAATGCCAAGAACACTAATCTCTGTTGATCACATTACGATATTATTAACAATAGGATGTAAAGGACACCTTAGGCATTGTGCAGATCAGGATCCCAGTGTAGTAACTGCCTTCATGTAGTAATAAAGACAGGAGCAATTTGTACCAAACTAGCAGGATAAAAGAGGGTACTGGAAAGAGGATGTACAGTTAAAAACAAATGGGATCCATCCAGTTCTTAGATATCCAGCAGTGGCTGCAGCAAAGCTTTGTCCATGAGTTCCTGAAGCCCTTACAGCACAGGAGCCTACAATTCCCTGCACTGCAGCGTAAGATGCCAACCCCTATTTTCCCATGACAAGTATTTTACACATTGCAGTAGCACAGTGTAGGGAGGGTAATGGACTAAATGACCAGTGATCTGCTTACTGCTTCTGATCCTGAGAAAATACCTGGTCTCTCTTTTAATTTGACGGAATTTCAATTCCAAAAATGAAATTTAAAAGTACGTGGGAGTGCTGATTGGTGGCTGACTCATAAAGTAGAAAATGTGAAGATGAAACAGAGTGATTCAGACAAAAGAAGTAGCTCTCAATCCGACTTGTCTGGAGACACAGAAGTTTCCTGAAGTAATAAATAAATAATAATAAAAAAATTTCCCCATGAACAATTGATCTTGCCTGCCTTTCCAAAGATAAAGAGGGAGAAAAGAATGAAACCACAGCAAAACCAGACAAATTTGGTCTTCTCTGAAGAAGACCCCACCTGACGACATCATGCTTTCTTTTCCCGGGTGCTAGATTTACATCAGAGAGGTTAATTATTGTCTGTATGAGCTTGTGAGACCCAGACAAAATGCCCCCCGAGATGTGTATGACCTGTAAATATTGGCTTGTGTTTGTGCCAAAGGAGAAAGGGAGAGGGGGAGTGATTTTTTTTTTATCAGAAGAAGATGTAATAGCTTATGACAAGGTCTATTATCCCCTAGAAGGAAAAGGAAAAAAAAAGGGAGTGTCTTTATGCTGTAACAAAAGCTAAATCACTTCAGCTGTCAGCCTCCATCAAGACACACCAAGCAGGGACAATGATTGCTGAGCCAATTTGTCCATCACTTTTTGAAAGGTGCTAGCAAATATAAATAAAGAAATGGGGATGAATGTGACTCCACAGGCATTATTACGGTTGATTTCTGTAGACATTATCCACTCCTGATAATTTTAATATCACTTAGGAGAGCAATGCTCGGAGCAGAACACAGCTCTACTCCAGGGTGCTGCGAAACATAAAGTAATATTTCTGTTTATGCTAATACAAGTTGAAAAGAGTGTTCCTGCATCCCTGGAGGTTTATCTGTCAAAGGACAGCACAGGTCACTTTCTTGAATCAATGTTTAAGTCAGATTTATGCATTGTCTGTCATCTGTAAATTAGGTAACATATACGAATACAATTTTAAATGTTGGTCACCTTTCTCTATCCCCAAAGTTCTCAAAGCAATTCAGAGCCTGTTTCCATATAGTCCTGAAGCAGTTTGGAAGAAGGGTGGAAGCCATCTTGTAGGTAGCATCCCTTGGGCTGGTGATTTGGCAGCAGGTTCTCAGCAGCCCCTCCAGCTGTGAAAAGCCGCCACGAGAATGTCTTCATTGTCCGTGCTTTGCAGATTGATCAGCCCAAGATTTCGTAAGGTTATATGGCGCAGAAAACTAATCTGCTCCAAAAAGGGGGAGGACTGCATTATTTTTTTTGGCTGAGATGAAAGCGTACGCTTCTTTGAAGAAGGGGGAATCTGTGGATTTGCAGCTTGCATTTACATGTCTGGTCATTCAAGCTCTCATTAGAACAGGCAGCATAGTTTGTTACCTCTTTGCCTGAGGTAGCTACTAATCACACTGCCTCCCTCTTCACCTTTTGTTACCTACTTCATCAAGGTGGGGCAAAAAAGTCACTTGAAACTGTCGAGATAATTTGATTCTTTGAATTCTTGTCTTGGAAGTATAGAAATGTATGGAGATGAAGAAACAGATAAGAAAATAAGACAAGTGTGTTTTTTCAAATCTTGAAAAGAGGGGTGGATGAGTGTAAGGCCTTGGCCAAGACAACAGAAAACCTTGGACAAGGTTAACGATACATTAGCTTGCTTAGTTCTAGGGGTAACCACTAAGCCAGGTATTTGCACAGGATAGCAGATAATCATGATATGAAAATCCTGAAATCCAAGCTCTCTTCAAAGAGCTCCCTGATGGATGTCAGTCAGCTCCCCAATCTATTTGTCTTTTAGTGTCATCTGTATGGTTGGGATAGTAACAAGTACAATGATAAACACGTTTGGGTTTGGTTGCTAACTCCTTTGAGTTGGTAACTCCTTACGTTAGTCAGATTTGAGCATAGCCCTTTAATTGCTGTGTTCTGTGGTTGCTTGCAGTTTCACTAAAAGGTATTTTTTTTCTTTAAATTATTTGAAAGTGAATGTTGACAAGCAATAGCAACACAAACAAGAACCCATGCTCTAGACACAGAACACATCTTTCAGCGATATCAAGTGCCAGCACTCGGTTCACTGAAATCAATGGGAAGGTATTAATTGACTTCAAGAGTGCTAAAATGCCACTGAGGATGTTTTAGATGGACAAATGTTAGCTCTTGAAAGGAAACCTGGAGAGATTCTCAGACAAGGGTTTTCTTGTGTCTACAGCAACCTCACTGCTTTCCATCGGGATTTCTAACAAGGACAAAGAAGAAACTGCTCAAGCTGGGTCACCTACAGGAGAAGAGTGCACAATCCATTTTAAACAAATCAAAAATCAGATATCAGCCATAACTGCTCCTTCATTCTGACATGTCAGAGAGAATTTGGAGTCCTAAGAAAACTCAAAATACTGTTAAAATCTACAGACAAGTTTTTAACATCACAGTAGCATTCATCACCTTCTGAAGTGTTTCAAGATCTAAAATGTGCTCTGCATTACTATTCACTTTGTATTTCTAGTTTCAGAGACCCGTCTCCTGAGTTTTGGACAAATAAGTTTTCAGCTGTTTTAACATTTCTGCAGCTCCACAGAGGTACCATGGTTGGCAGCTATGTGACTCTCAATAGTATGAATCGAGGTTGGTATTTGTATAATCAGTTGAGAGGGTTAAAAAAATCTCAATTATGGTATTTTCTACCAATTCAGACCAGCATCTGAGTTTTGCTGCACAGGGGATTTAATGAAAAAAAAGATCCTAACATAAGCTTGCCTTCCTGGAAATTGGAGTTTTGAACAGCCACCTGCTTTATCAGGAGCCCAAATTGTGACTGATCAGCATCGCTAAGGTGAGCTCTTAACTGATACGGCAACTGGCTCCTGCAAGAGCCTTCAGGTGCAGGTCTCTATGTCTTCCTTCTTCAGCCAAACTTAACAAAATAATGACTATAAGCACTACATGGGATGTCAGGCATTTAGTTAAACTTTCTAAACTTCAATACCTAATTAGGCTGAGAAATGCCTAGGGAGTGGCCCTGGAAACAGCGAGTGTTACAGTGTCAGATGGTTGTCAGACCTTTAATCGTGGTTGTGCCGTGTCCTGGGGCTTGGTGTTCTCCATCTTTACTGGCTGTGATCCACTTCAGCTTTTCACTGCTAGGGATTTTGGACCTAGCCTTTCTAGTTTTCCCATTTATATTTAGCCATCCAAAGTGACAATCTCATTTGTTCATAGTGTGAATTCTTGTGACACCTGCACTCTTTGTGACTCCTGTTTCCCAGCAGTGAGGTGCACAACAGCATAGCCCTGAGATGATTGCTGCTTTCAAGACCCCCCAACGATATTGAGGGGGTTTTTGTTTGCCTTCACTGTCTCTCTGTACATCTGTAAGTCTCCAGAGGCGCTGGCATGTATCCCTATCAAGTGAGGAAAGCCTTGTTTTCAGTTTTCTGTTGAATAAAATGTCAGTGAGTCACAGACGATGCTTTCAGCACTGCTTCAACTGCCTTCACGTTTTGCAAACTGCAATTCTAGAAATTGTTTTTGTTGTTCTTGTCTTCCACTCAGCATGTTTTGTTACTTCGCTTATATTCATTTCCATTCTTAGACCACTTTCCTCCTAGGAATGTGATATTCGGAACTTACTGCCCATAATTTAAAATTAGCCCACATATGTCCTTAGTTTTGATGATATGTCTGGAGAATGCCTAAATTAGTCCTTTAAAACACTTAGTTACTCCAAGTTGACCAGCAAGATTTAACATGAAATAAAAAATTCTGGTGAAGATCAATCCCAGAGTTTATAAAAGTCTCAGGAAAAGAATCCTGTGGGAAGCTCAGGGGTTTAGGATTTGCGAGAGCCATTCTCAGCCCATGCTTTGGCTGCAAATTTTTCTTCCACACATCCACAGAGTGCCGAGAACTTGTCTCTTGATTGCTGTGACAGCACAGCATCCTGCAAACCGCGTTTGACACTTCAGAGGCTCAGGATCAAGCGTTCCTCCCTGTATCTTTAGAAGGGGTTAGATGCACTGTGGAGAGGTGTCTTCACCTTCCCCCAGAGCATGACCCAGGCAGCTGGCAGCGGAGCAGACAGCAGCCTGGGCAGGTCTGTCAATTCTGAGTTAACACATACTGGAAGGAAAGTGAGAGGAAGGAGGATATTTCTGAGATACTGAAGCACTTCTATGGAATAGGTCTACTAAGAACCTCTGGGCACTGCTGTTGTAATAATTCCATCTTGATAACGGAGAAAAAGCCATATGTAAAGTAAAAATAATAATATCGTAACACCAGATACAAGAACCTGACAAGCTCCATTACTGTAAAAGAGCAGAAAAACATCGGTATTGAGTGCTGATGGAATACTTGACACATACGGTCACCTTATTCACATTTTCCTCTGCATCCAAACTAACTACGTATATGGAACGTGAAATTTATTACATAGCTTTTTAAGGTAAGTACATACGTAACTGTACTTGGAGAAAGACTGTAGATAAACAAACCAATACATAAAGAGATTCTATAGATGGCTGGACAGAAAAAAAAGCTAAAAATTATTACAGAAATGTTTGGACATCTTAAAACAACAAACAGTTCAATACAATTTATTTAGTCTGGGTAGACTAAAATTCACTAGTATAATAACAGACCCATTTGTCTTAGCAAGTATCTTGTTATTGGTGATCAATAATGTATCTGAGATGACTGATGGCTTTGTTTTCCTGCAGCGCCTCAGCCAGCCTAAATTATTTATTTGACATGCTGCCTCTTGGCAAATGCAAGGAAACAGCGATAAGAAATTTGCATTCCTCTGATATATACCTCTGAACGAACAGAAGAGATTTCTCAAGCTTTTGGTGAATGACATATGGCTGTAGCTTGAGGGACAGCTTTGCTGACCAGACTTGTTTCTGTCTCCTGGCATGAATAGTGATGTAGACATCAGAACAAAAAGTAAAAAGGAGTTATTTCCTTTTGTTGCATGTGACAGAGGAGAACACGATAGGATTTGCAGAAATATCCAGAATCTACATGACTCTGAATACTCAAGAATCCACACCAGTTTGCCAGGAGTTTTAAGTTGTAATAGCCAATTTTGATTAGTCTCAAGAAAGGGAAATGGATGAAATAATAAAAGACCATAAGAACTTAATAGCAGGACAGTGCAAAGTCTCCCATGCTCAGTAAGCTCACTATACTGCCCCTGACAGTGGCCAACAGTGGAAGCAGAGGTGAAGGATGAATATAAGAATACAGCCAGTCCAGAACGACATTTCCCCTGCTGTCTCTTGCCATTTCTGTGTACTCTGTTCTCCAAGCTGAGGAGTTCTGTTATTAAATATATTCAAACCTTTCAGTAACTCCAGGCATCCTTGCTCTTCTCTCTTCTGTTTTATCTGTGTCACAGCCTACCCAAGATAAGGCGATCCAAAGTGCACTCAGGGTGTGGGTGCAAATGCATTTACACACTGGTGTAACAATATTCTTTTTTTTTTCCTCTGTGTTTTCTTAATATGTAAGTTATAAATATTTTAAAAATGAATAGATTATTAATTCTATTTCATAACATTTTTTCAAACTGCTGCTGGACATGAAGCTGGTGTTTTCAGAGGTCTATCCACAATGACTCCAGTGTCTCTTTCTTAAGTGTTAAGAAAAATAATAATTTAGAGATATTCAATCTATGTGCATTGGTTTCTCCTTATGCAGTACTTTGCCTTTTTTTTAATTTAATTTAATTTGCTGGTTTATAACCCAGTTGCTTAGTATCACAAGACCCTTCTACAAAACTTCACTGTCTACAAAACAGTTCCTCTTGAATAATTTTTCTTGTCTGCAGACTTTCTCTCCTCACTGTTTACTTTCTTTATTAGAGACCATTTAGGAACACTTTCAGCAGCACAGGGCTCAGTACAGATTCCTATGCAGGACAAGAAAAAATTCCCAACCTCGTGTAAAGACAGGATGAAAGCACGAAAGTTAAACATGATGAGGCTGAGGAGGCATGCCTGTTTTGGATGACTCTTCTCTAGCTTTCCTTCTCTTCACCTTATCATAAAGATTTTGAATTTCTGCTAACTCTCCTCCTAAAATGAACATAATCGTCACCTCCGCTTTGTGCTCGTGTGTGGTATTCTCACAGAGGCACTACTTCTCTTCTATACATGGAGCAGCTCCAGAAAGTATTTTATCTCACGCTGGCAGGTTGTCGGCAGCTCACTTGCACAGATTGTTTCTTTATTCCCCTTTCTGCGCAGAGCTGCACATGTAACGCGCTCACATCCCCTCCAAAAAGTGGCAGCTCTGCAAGTGAGCTTCCATAACACCAAAAATATCGCTTGGCTAACTCGGTTACAACATTGGGAGAATTTTTTTTTTCCTGGAACATATGATCACTAGAAATGATGCCAAGTCTTTCTATGAAGATAAGTGTTAATGCTGACATCAGCAGTGAAGCCCAAGGCAGGCATCTTCCTCACCAAAGGCCAACTTGGACACAACGCCCATGTCCGAAGCCGGTCACTGTGACCCGACAGAGCTGATTAAAAACCAGAGTTGGTGGGTGTGCTTGTGTCTGGCTCATGACTAGTTTGGTGATACATGACTTACAGTATCTTTGCTCTTGAGATCTGCAGTTGAGCAAGATGAATCTCTGAAGGGTGGAAATACTGTCTGGTGTCTTGCTGTGAATCCTACACTGCAGCTAACAACACTTTGAAACTTTCACTTATTGTTCCCATTCAGAGAAAATTAATGCACTTTGAAGAAGTGCTGGAAACAATTAGTTCTCATTTGCTTAACACAATTTCCTAATGCACAGTTCTAAAACTTTTCACAGGACTTTTAAAATACAATCAATTTTCCTTGGCTATTTCCTAATAATTCAAACCGAGCACAGAACCTGACATGCAATCAAGCTAATACAGGTCGATATCCATTTTCTTTCAGTTAAATAGGAATTTTAGCACGGTGACACAAGCTGTGGAATCGCAAACAGCTACCGTGTATCTGTCTGTTTGCTGAACGTGCACCCAGAGCGAGGACATGACTCAGCTGCCTTTAGTCACAGTGAATGACACTCATCGGGATAGCTCATTAACGAAAACAAAGAATATCCGCAGTCATTAAGACAAAACTAGTCTGAGACTCATTCAGCTCCAAACACATCACTTAAGTTCACATTTCATTTACAAAGATAAGACTTAAAAGCTTGCAAATCTGGTGTCTGATCTCGGGAAAGTGGATATGTGAAGACATTCTTCTCTAGCTGGAAGAGCTAACGCTGGAACATGTGAGATCAAAACCAAGCCCTACCTAAAATACCCACCAAAAAGTCCCACCAAAAAATACCCACTCATCTCCAAAAGGACCTTCTCCTTTGTTTTTGGCACAACACTGTAATGGAAGGTGATGGTTAGAATCCACAGAACAATTCTGCACCCAGCTGAAATTGCCAAAAATGTTTAGGAAACCATGAGGGAAGGAACTGTCAGAAGCTTGCCTCAAGACCACTATTTATGAGTAGAACTGAGATGTCCAGGACTTAATTTCACATGTCATCCAAAAAATGCCACATTCCCCCCAGATGACATAGCAAATTATTCATGCATAAACTTAATTACCCGTATGACATCTATCACAAACTTCTGTCTGCCTTGGCTGGTTATGATAGTCTGAAGTCTGAGCTTTTAATGTGGCTCTGATGCAGTCATTAAAACAAATTAGGGACAGATAAAATTAATAATTGCTTCATTTTTTTTTTGCAAGTAAAATAGCTTTTGCTTTGGTAATTGTTTTCAAGGCTGGATGACCCAGATTTTGCTGATGCATCACTCCACAGAGGTATAATTTTCTACCTGAAAAAGAGTGGCTTAATTTTGCTGACTCATGGTTTACAGGACACAGCTAAAATTATTAAGTTCACTTTGTTGCTAGGTCTCATTTTTTCATTTACTTGTGTTTGGAAAGAAGATGAGTGCTGGTGAGTGAAGAAGAGGAAAAGATGCACAGCAGAACAAAATTATTAGAATGAAGGATGGACTATATATGAAGCTTATACAAACAGTTGCACAGACAAGAAATCCTGGCAAATGCAACTGTGTAAGTATTTCCATTAGGTCAGGATGTACTTTATTTTCATACGCCCACCTGACTCCTTTTCTTCCCATTTCACTGCAAATCAGTGCAGGACTATCACCACAATAAGATGGCTTTCACCAAGTGTTTCTTTTAAGTGGTCCGTGAGGATGTTTTCTCTATGTCCTTGTTTGATACTTTATTTTTTTTATTGTGTTGCCAGACTTATTTTTCTGAGATTTGAGGTATGAATTAGTAAAGGTGAAAGGGAAAGAGACGTAGGAATAAAATAACATTTTCCCAATGTTAATGAGCTCAGAACTGGAAAAAATGAAAACCCTCTTTATTTTACATAGAGGAAAATCTAAGGTGCAAAGAGAGGTGCAAACACCTACTCTTTGTTAGCAGGAGATCTTTGGCGAAACTGCACAGATTTCTGTGGCTTGGTGAGCCATGCTGGCTACAAGATGTTACTAAGGAACTAGCCTCAGCGAACATTAACATTACAAAACCACTCTGCATCTGCTTTGTTGGCAGTGTCAGTAGAGGAGTTGAGGACTTCAAAATTGATAGGAGGGGAGTGTTTCAGTGGAGGAGCTATGGCAAACTTGTACATAAAGGAATAATTGCCTGTGAACACACAGCTTTAAGCACTGTGGATATTAAGCCAACACCTATGCAAACCCCATGAGACTGCTCAATCTATAGTCATGTAGAAGACAGTAATGTTGAACCTGTGAGCTACGAACCCTTGTATAATTTAACACTTATGAAAGATAAATTTCATACTTGTTCATCACCCACTCTCATTCTATCCTTTCAAGAAGTCTGATTCATTTCTTCGTCCGGTATGAATGAAGGCAAGGTTTTGACTCACGTACCTACGGCTAGCTTAATGACTTCAGTGGAACCTACCCGGCAATTAGCTACCTAAGCATGCACAGAACAATCCCAAACCCAGAGCAGGGCTGATCTGTGAGAACAGAATAAGCTTGCAGTAGTTCTGGTATATATTAGATTCTTCCCATTTTCTTCATTAGAAATATTGACATGTATGTGAATTTACAAAGCTTGGGAGAAAGATTTACATTCCTTCCAAGTGGTCTTCTGTGTGTGTTTAAAAGCATTTATTTATGCATCCACCTACCATTGGCTCGCTCATAACAGAACAATTATGCTGGGATTTTAAAACAATATATAGTCACAGTATACTATTCTACTAAGCAAAATTCTATTTCTATCTTCTCTAACAACGTTCACTTATTCTTTGAAAATACTTTGTCCGTATGAGGACAGGCTGAGAGACTGCCTCTTAAATCTACCTCTTTGAAAAGTGCCATTTGAATTTTCACTAGCTTGATTTATTTTTGTGGAGCTGTGACAAAAAATGACTAGAAGCACGGGATTGGCCTCCTTTGCACAACTCGTTGCATCAGAACTTTCCCTTAACCTTTGCCTCTTCGCTAACAGTTTTGTTTGGCATCTGATGCATGAAATGTACATGTTGCATGAAACACATACTTGCAGTTTCTATTATTTTACTTTAGTCCTCTGTGTTATTTGGGTTCACTGTATCTTTGGCCTGATGGCAAAACCCCCAGTTCCTATAATTTTAATAATTTTATTAAAGGTGCAGATAGGATTAAGCTGTCTAGGTTTGCACTGGGGATCGAGATATTCCGAATTCAGTGATTATCTGCCTAGAAATTGGTTATGCAGAAATGTAGCTCAGATACTGACTTGTTTGCAGCTGTACAGCTCCATTTACTTTGGTGGGGTAGCACAGAGGAGACCCGAGCTCTTAAAGCAGTCCAAGGTCCCACTGCCATGCAC
>WKFP01015079.1:643292-661765 GCA_011057875.1 Pterocles orientalis
AGCCATGCTGGCTACAAGATGTTACTAAGGAACTAGCCTCAGCGAACATTAACATTACAAAACCACTCTGCATCTGCTTTGTTGGCAGTGTCAGTAGAGGAGTTGAGGACTTCAAAATTGATAGGAGGGGAGTGTTTCAGTGGAGGAGCTATGGCAAACTTGTACATAAAGGAATAATTGCCTGTGAACACACAGACAACTTTAAGCGCTGTGGATATTAAGCCAACACCTATGCAAACCCCATGAGACTGCTCAACCTATAGTCATCTAGAAGACAGTAATGTTGAACCTGTGAGCTACGAACCCTTGTATAATTTAACACTTATGAAAGATAAATTTCATACTTGTTCATCACCCACTCTCATTCTATCCTTTCAAGAAGTCATGATTCATTTATTCGTCCGGTATGAACGAAGACAAGGTTTTGACTCACATACCTACGGCTAGCTTAATGATTTCAGTGGAACCTACCCGGCAATTAGCTACCTAAGCATGCACAGAACAATCCCAGACCCAGAGCAGGGCTGATCTGTGAGAACAGAATAAGCTTGCAGTAGTTCTGGTATATATTAGATTCTTCCCATTTTCTTCATTAGAAATATTGACATGTATGTGAATTTACAAAGCTTGGGAGAAAGATTTACATTCCTTCCAAGTGGTCTTCTGTGTGTGTTTAAAAGCATTTATTTATGCATCCACCTACCATTGGCTCACTCAGAACAATTATGCTGGGATTTTAAAACAGTACCGTTTAAATAATGGTGCTCACTCCTGAGATGTGCGGGTTGGGAAGAGAGATGAGCATGGATGAGTGATAGTTCCTGACCCTCCTAGTATATAAGAAGCTGCCTGCTTCTCTCCCATTTCCAGCAGACTCATGGCAATATCCCTGATGCATTCAAACAAACTGTTTTGAAGCATAATGGATTCATACCTTGTCCACAAGAACTATTTCTTCTGTAGCAAAACAGAATGAAGGAAGAAGGGAAAGAACCATAGAGCCATAGAACAGCCCGTGATGGAAAAGACCTTGAAATATCATCTGGTCCTACCTTTCACGGGAAAGGGAGCACAGAACCACAGAACTGCAAGACTGTGCATTCCTTCCTTCTAATGTCCTCACAGCACAGAGACACAATTAAAGGCCAGTTTCAGCCACCCCTACTTGACATGATTTCCAATGCTCACCTGTGAGACAAACATTCGTCATGGGGAAGAACACTAGGATTTGACCCTTAACCATACACAATATATAGTCACAGTATACTATTCTACTAAGCAAAATTCTATTTCTATCTTCTCTAACAACGTTCACTTATTCTTTGAAAATACTTTGTCCGTATGAGGACAGGCTGAGAGACTGCCTCTTAGATCTACCTCTTTGAAAAGTGCCATTTGAATTTTCACTAGCTTGATTTATTTTTGTGGAGCTGTGACAAAAAATGTCTAGAAGCATGGGATTGGCCTCCTTTGCGCAACTCGTTGCATCAGAACTTTCCCTTAACCTTTGCCTCTTCGCTAACAGCTTTGTTTGGCATCTGATGCATGAAATGTACATGTTGCATGAAACACATACTTGCAGTTTCTATTATTTTACTTTAGTCCTCTGTGTTATTTGGGTTCACTGTATCTTTGGCCTGATGGCAAAACCCCCAGTTCCTATAATTTTAATAATTTTATTAAAGGTGCAGATAGGATTAAGCTGTCTAGGTTTGCACTGGGGATCGAGATATTCCGAATTCAGTGATTATCTGCCTAGAAATTGGTTATGCAGAAATGTAGCTCAGATACTGACTTGTTTGCAGCTGTACAGCTCCATTTACTTTGGTGGGGTAGCACAGAGGAGACCCGAGCTCTTAAAGCAGTCCAAGGTCCCACTGCCATGCACACTACGCAGCCCTGGAAATAGGGAGTAAACCAGCAGAACCTGAATCTGAGAGTGCAAATTTATCAGAACTACAGTTCTTCAGTTAGTTCTTTAGTTCTCCACCCCCCCCTTTTTTTGGTTCAAGAAAATAATTGACAATTATACTGTTTACAAAAGTAAAGGCTTATTAAAATATGGTTGTGGGAAGCCATCAGGAGAGTCACTGTTTCCCTGACACTTCTCCCATGAGCTGTATTTCTACCTTGAACTACCAAGTTCTCCTGCTCTGGCATTGCTCAGCCAGTGCATTCAGATTTTGCTGGGGAACTCTGTGTCCTGTCATTCTGAGTCACTGAGAAGCTCCATTTGTGTGAGATTCTGCTGAGGTTTCAAAAGAAGTGGTGCTGGTTGAAGTGGCTAAAAGGGATCTCTGAAAGAGGATTCACTTAGGTTATTTGTCAGGTGCTGTGGGCCAAGTCAATGCCCTCAAAGGTAAAAACCAAATGGGTTAATCTAGGGCCTTTGTTCTGTACATCCAGAACCATCACATCACAAGTCAGTGCCTCTGCTTTTAAGGTGAAGCATCCCGGATACAGCTTCTTCCAGTTCCTAGTGTGACATCCAGTGCCTCCTCTAGATGCTGATCCTCCCATCAGCCAGTGTTTAACAAAAGCTCTTGGGACTCAGAGCATCTTTTTCTGTTTTTTTTTTTCCTGATGCTTTCCTTATAAAGCAGGGAACATTCCCCCTGCATCTTTCAAATCAATACCGAGGCAGCAGGCTGATCTGCATACAAATCGACTTGCAAATTTACACCCTGTCTGACTCTGCCAAAGGGATTAAAAATCATTCACGAAACAACAGCTCCCTATAATCACATCCAGCCAGATTTCAATAATAACTCAGGCATATAAAAGCCTCTTGGTTTCGTATGTATTAAAAACCATTTCTTCTCATTTTCTACCTCTTCCTTGGATAGTAACTTCCCATTTTCTTCAAAACTTTCTGCTCTGTATGTGCTTTATCATCTCTTCTCTAAAAATCCCATCTACGCACTGACTGGAAATATTTTTCCTACTAACCAAAAGAAAAGGTGATGGTTTATATCCTAACCTGATAGCAGGCAGGATTTGAAAAAAAACCCTGAGTCATTACCACTTCACCACAGATCCTCAAATTGTCGCTAAATTTTGATGTACAATGAGCCTGGTGTTTATGAATCTGCTCTCTATAGGCAATTGCCTCTTTCAGAAAACCACCAGGTTCTTATTTAACATCTCAGACATTATTCAATCTTTAGTAACCAAAGCAGTTAGACTTCTTCCCTAGAAAGCTTTGATTTTGCTTCAGATTGTGCTGTGTCTATGCAATTAAATGTAGTGCTCGCTGTTTATGATTACATTGCCTTTTTTTTTTCTGCTTGACGGATCTATCTTGATACAACATCATTTTCAGTTATTGTGGAAATGGCCAGAGCCATGAAAAGGGACTCTTCTTGCAAACTGAAACAATATACAAATGCAAGAAACCATACTTGGTCCTGTGGTTCCTTTTGTCCAGGAGAGCTCTGACAGGACTCGAGAGCTGTGAAATTTTTGCTTCTCGGTGACAGTGCAGTGAAAGACCGACACCGGTCAGAGTTCTTGATTGCCTCCTGGGGATGGTCTGTCCCCATTAGGGGCCATTCCTACGTTCGCAGGTTCAGAAAGCGCAGTTACAGACTGTGGGTATAATGGGATGTATGAGCGTGGAGGGCAAAGCAAGGTTTTGGGTAAGCTTATTTAATAACCACTGCAGGCTGAACTCAGTCTGAAGAACCTGAAATGGCCTTGGCACTTAACCCTTTCAGTGCTCAGAACATACATCTGAAACCCAGCCCAAACTACCCCCAGAATGATACAGAAAGCTCCGGTGTCTCTCTAGTGTTTTTCTGCCACAGGGCTTTCTTTTGCACAAACACAGTTATTAATTAAACATTGTGGAAAAGCATCACTGCCAATAATTTTTTTCTTTTGGCTCTCTTCATATCAGAAGGGCAACAAAGTGGCGATCATAGGAGGAAGTATGGAAGAAGAGAGGAATAAAGGGAGATGCGGAGAATGAGGCGATATCTCCATCCGGTCCCCCTCCACACCGCAGGGTGGGACAGCACAGTCTCATTTGGTTTCCCTTGCAAAAACAGCAAAACTTGCCTCAGCACCCAGAGATAACATACAAAAGGAGCAATGCACTTCTGCCTGGGGAATTAGCTGTGGTCAGGAACGGCATGGGATGGGCTTGGCAGGCTGTACCTTGCTTTAGCCACTTAAAACTGCTGAAGGATGCTTTTATGCTCCCATGAATCTCTCCCAAGAGCCTGTGTTAGGAAAGAAGACCCAAGACTTGCAGGTTTTGGACCCGCTGGGATCTGGACTGCGGCAGTCATAAAAGAGTTCCAACACAGTTTGGCAGGAACACGAAAGAGATAAATCAGACAATTCTAACTGAAGTGTTCACTTCCTGTATTTGAAGGAATAATAAGATAGTTTCCAGGTAAAAGTGTCCTGCAACCCCTTGAAATCTCTGGCTTAATACAAAGGCCTCTTAAACCATACCTGTGATGATGGAATCAAAACAGAAAGGAGGCAGGTCTGCTTAATATGTGGGCTTAGAGCTCACATGTTCAGAAAATACCCTCAGCACAGACAGTCAAAAGCCTCCTGTTAATGAAGCCATAACACCTCATTTTGATTTTCTGGCTCCAGCTACTAAGTCAAAGGGACTCCTTATGCACAGAGGCTGAAAAGCCCCTTCAAGGGAATTAAATCCATTTATTTGCACCAAAGCAGCTACTTTTTATGCATGTAACATATGCTCTTTACATACTTGTATGTTCAAAACACACAAAGCAGGCTAACTCTCATCATCAAGCTGTATTTGCTTAATATTAAGTTTTTCTCACGGAAAAGGGCTGTGACTGTGAGCATGTTAAGGCAAACTGAAACATGATGGAGATAGTACAGAAAGTGCTACCAGAGTGCTTCATGCGTGCAGGTCTGTGGATTTACATGGCCACAGCACTGGCCTTTAGTTGAAATCAGTTTTTACTGGTAGGGCTGGAGGCAGCACTGTTGGAGTGGTGAAGATGACAAGCTGTGAAATGTTGCGAGCTCTTCCCCGAAAACTTTGTTTCTACTAATGAATCCCAGCATACTTGGTAAATTCCAAGGGCACTGAAACTCGATGGCTAGAACAGCACCTGGCATTCGGCCCATGCCAAGCAGCACTTACCCAAATTGTTCCTGGGCTTTGCTTATTTCCAATGAGCAGTTTGCATGCAGCACCCTGTTTGGGAAGCTAACGGAGCAAACAGGCACAGGCACAGGACGTTCTTTGCCAGCTGGCATCAGTATCTGGGAACGTTCCTGCACACATTACATTTGCTACCTTAGATGTAGCTAAAGGGTCCGATGCATCAGGTGTGTTAACAAGGGACTGTTAATGACCGTCCCTTGGTGGTTCTGCACCTGTTTAAAGCAAGCGCTGTTTGTCATGGAAGAAAAACTGTAGAGAAAATAAGGCATGGCAATGAAATTATTTCTAAAGTATTTGGCTTGCACTGCTTAATAAACTCATGTTTGGAATATCTGCTTTGGTGCTCATTTTCTGGCCAGAGAGATGTAAACATAAAATCCAGCCTCTTCGGGAACACATGTCATAAGACATTAAGGAGGCAACTGGACAAACGCCAAGAAATATCTACAGGACTTTTGACAGATATGCCAAACAGCAAACATCACACTCTCTAGTCACATTCCCTTGAGTCACCATGTAATCGGGCTGTGAAATTGTGTGCCAGTGCTAAGGACTGTGCCCCCTTCCTCAGCGCCAGCCCAGCAGGGAAAGGAGGGAATTGTGGCTTTCATGTTCTCCTAACACTGGACCACTGCTGAGCTCTAAAATCTCACCTCCTGACAAGGTGGGACAAGCCTGACAGCCCCAGGGGTTGGACCTGGACACTGGCAGCTCTCCCTTAATTCAGAGAGACACAGAAATGGTGGGTACCACAGGGGGAAATACTCATCTGTTGGGCACACAGCTCTTCCCTCCTTCCTCTGAGGAACAGGCAGGAGGCTGGATGGCAGATGGCACAGCAGGCCACCAGCTTGGCTGTGCGGGTTTAGAACATCCTGAGGGCTACTCCCAATGGCACTCCCAAAAACCCAAGCTCAACCAAGGTGCTCGTTAGGGCTAACTCTTGCCGGCATTGTGTCACAAAGATCCCAAATCCCCACCCCTTCGGCTGTATCAGACCACTGTCAAGACCATCTTCTTGGATATGCCAATGAGGCAGCGATGTGGTCATAGCACAACTTCATCCCCTCCCCTGTTACAGCAGGACCTCTGGGATGCAGATCTGAGGGTTTAATAGGAAATGCTGTTACCTATGCGCTACTGAGAAAGCAAGCAAATTAAGTGAGCAGAATATAATGTCTGTTTTATTTCAGAGGTGCAGTTACTGATGATATCTGTGGTGTACATAAATGAAATGTAGAAAGAATGCTTTACAAGTATGATGAAGACTTGGTAATATGAGGCCACAAGATGATAATCACTGGGAGAGATGTGCTCAGACTTCAGGTGAGTCTATGATATATTTCCAGAGGATTAGAAAACACATCTTAGACTTGAACATTAGAACCTACATGGTTTTAATTCCTTAGAGAAAAAAGATGCAGACAACTGACAGCATTTTATGCTTTTCCCTAAGCAGTATGCAAGACCACCCTTTAGATGAGATAGGAAAATTGAGACATTGATTTGTATGGAGTCTCCATCACTGAGCCAGTTCTGCACAAACCTCCATTGCTCTCATATAAAATGTCTCAGGCTAACACTATCTCTGGTGTGAAAGATATCCCAATGTCATGTAAGAAACCAGGATAAAATTAGATTTCTTATTAAAACTGCAACTGGTATTAAGCATACAGGGCAATTTGTAAAGCAGCTTTCTGACAAAGTGTTGGACATCGTAATTTATACAAAGACTACACATATGTCTGCATTCCTTCTTTCTTTCTTGTGAGGCTAAAGCGAAACTTCTGAAAAGATGCTTTCAGGAGAGGAAGGCAATGTCCTAGATAAGGAAATCCCTTAAGAATAAGGAAAGTACAGGCATGCCACAGATGAAGCAGCAGGTTCAGACCCCTGGATGTGGGTAAGCCAGCACACCTAGCAGTCTTCATGATGGAAATAGATGTCTTTTGGTGCTGCATGCATTTCAGCAACACCTAAAAAATTAGTGGGTTAGGTGGTGTTGGGTTGATGGTTGGATTTGATGATCCTTGAGGTCTTTTTCCAACCTTCATGATTCTATTTTATTTGCTAATGTTCAGTTATACACAGAAAAACATGATAATATATGTATTCAGTCATCATACTGTGGGAGTCAGGATGGAATGTAAGTTGTCATAGTGGGCACTCTTGGTTAGGAGAAACAAATATTACCACAGGCATCCCTGGGTATCACTATGTTTCTGTTACAGGAATATTGGGTCTGGGAAGAAGCAGAAACTGGGAAATGTCATAACATCTGTGCTTACAAAAGCTGGACTGGAAAGCTTTAAACTATTCCAAAGTTCACATCTTTGGCTTAGTCCATAACAGAACTATAGTGGCCAGGTTAGGGATGTGTCTTTAAGATCTCTCTCCAACCAGTAAAGAAAAATCAAGTCCTACATAGGGTGATACAGCAATTTAGGCTACTTCTCGCTGGCTGTAGAAGAAATCTCCAGCTATCAAGGCTTTTACCAGGGGCTTTAATTCTGTAAAAAATTAAATTCAGATAAGTAGAAGTTCCGGGTTAAACATGTCCTGCTCCTCCCTTGTTCCAGCTGTGAGTCTCTTATGACCCTGTGGTGAAACTCTTCAAAAAGTGAAACTGGCAGAAAACTATCCTTAAAAAAAAACAAAACAGAAGAGTGTGGAGACAGGAGCACAGAGCTCGGACCAAGGGGAGGATCATGGCAGCACTAACTTACATCTGTTTTCTTGCTAGAAGGATCTGGATTTAGCTAGAAATGAGAGACTACATACTGGAATTGAAAATAAAAGATGCAAGGGAGACTCAGGAAGTCTCTACAGAATTTCAGGCCTGGTTGGGTTTGGCCGAGATCTCTTTACCTGTTCATAGACAAAGACAGGCTTTATTCTGTGATGCCTGGTAACCTGGGTGCCCAGTTACATCTGTGCAAAGCAAGTGCAGAGTGAGCTCAAGACGTTGTCATACGATGGGGTTGTATCCAACTAATTCCCTTGGCACTGGAGGATTATTTGATTGCATACTCAGCAGTATTATGTTCAATTGTGAATTTTAATTAACCTATCTTTTTAGGTGTCTGGTTTTTGTAAAGAAAGTATTCCACAGCTCCAAACCACTGCTGATGGAAATTATCCTTGCATGATCCTTGATTTCCCCTCATTTATTCTTAATTTTGCTGTTTACTACTTTATCAAAAATGACAGGCATACTGATGGGAGAGAATGAACTTTCAGCAAGCTTTTGTCTCGTCTAGAGGGAACGATAGCATGCACATCTAGCTAATTAAATCAAAGCAAACTACAGCTCTAGGTTTGCCGATGCAGTGTTCCTTGGTAACCAGTTCTCAAGAGCAAACAGCGGTTGGGAAGGTGTGTAAACCTCATAGCATAGCTGCACCATCTTAGGAATACAAGCTATGCCTTCAGAACAGATTCCCACAGACTTCGGTGCCAGTTCATGCCTGGAGGATGTTGGATGAACTCCAGCCTGGAGGCCCAAACTCCGACCCACGCAAGCAACTTGGGTCACCTGGCATAGTGAACTGAGGCCACAATCAGGCAGAAAAAAAATCTACATATGACTTTTGGATGAGAATCACAGAATGTTAGGGATTGGAAGGGACCTCGAAAGATCATCTAGTCCAATCCCCCTGCCGGAGCAGGAACACCTAGATCAGATCGCACAGGAACGCATCCAGGCGGGCTTTGAATGTCTCCAGAGAAGGAGACTCCACACCCTCTCTGGGCAGCCTGTTCCAGTGCTCTGTCACCCTTACTGAGAAGGGGAGGCTAAAAAATGTGTCACCTGCAAACTGTTCTCAAGGCAAAGGAGAACAGACACTTGTAAGCTTCAACAATGTCAAAGTATTTCCCTGGATAGTTCACCAGCTTCAGCTAACTCAGTAGATAATAATTTAAAACTTCCTCTATTTGCAAAAATAAGAAGCAGCCCAGCCATTATCTCACCAAATTATGTTTTTACTGGATGACTTGGGTAATTAAGCCCATTTTCAACACGTCCATTCCATTTTGCAAGACAGTGCTCCTTAGTGCATACAGTGTAGAATGTGGGGGGGAAAGAACAAGTATGTTCAAACCTCACCTCAAAGCTCTGAGTAATATCCAATAGTAGCTTGCACTGCTACAGTGGCTTTCCTCCGTTTAAGAGAGCAGGGACAGAGAGAAATGGGAAGAGAAAATGACATTTGTGAAAATGCGCCTGCTTCCAAGGAAGAACGCTGAAGCTGGCGAGCAGCAAACAGAAGAGTGATGGCAAAACCAATGAAGAGTACCTTCTGACATGAAAAACAGGAATTAATGGACAAGAGATACAGCATCCCATCATGAAACTTATGTAAACCATCATTAATAGCATCTGTATCTCTATGGGAAAAGTTCCACGAGTATTTAATAAATACAAAATTAGGGGTTTTTCTTGATGTTACTTTTGAATTAAAAAGTGATGTACCTGGCAGCATAATGCCTCTATCAAATGCTGAAGAGTTTCATGTTAACTTGGAGTTAAAATTATTATTATTTAATACAGAACTACATCATGCAAACCCTTTAAATTTTACTGGAATTCTGCATCCGACTGCTGACCCATGTTATTCATGACATCTGACAAAGCCATAGACTGAGGCAGCATAATGATAATATTACTTGGCACTTTACATCTTTAAAGAACTATGGAAATGTTAATTAATTTCTACAACAGCCTAGGGGGTAAATATTTACATACTGATTTTACAGATTAGGGGAATAATGCGTGGACATGAATTCTCCGAGGCAAACTATCAAACAAGTGTCAGATGTGGGGCTAGAACTCAAAGATTCATCAGGCCTCTAAATGATGCCTGGAGCAGTCACTTTATTTACAAAAAGCAGCTTAAACCATTTTCAGATTCTCCCATATTATTTCACAGTGTATTGATTATTTACAGTAGTGGTTGATGATGACAACTCACATTGAAAGAATTTAATTGTAAAGATGGAACAATTTCAGCCTCAAAGATTTGTTTCCACAAAATTAAGTGCATTCTGAACCAGAGATCAAGTAGGTTAAAAGGTGCCCAGAACAGATCCGGATAACATCTTGGAGCAGAACACATATGTCAGAATGGGGGGAGTCAAATTTGTCTCCTTGCAACTTTCACTGGGTCTTTTCCTACTGATATTTCATTTTTCTAAAAGCAGATCACATCCTTTAAGCTTGCTGTTTGCTTTTATTTTATCTTAGCTTCGTAACACAGAGAATAGTGAAAAGTGGTGAAAGTGCAAAGCATCTGGTCAGAAAACAACCCTTCTTATTCACCAACCAGGTACTTCTGAGGTTTGGTGTTAAATACAAGGACTAGAAACCATACAAGACAGATATGATACCTTACTGGACAGTATATTTAGGCTCTGTTGGACTAAAACATGTTTGCCTTAAAGAGTCAAAGAGCAAATCCCAAAGCTGAGGGGACCTCTTCTTCCCCTACTTGACCTTCTCCCTTCCTAGGCACCTGAGGTTTGGTCTAACAGCACTAACAGGTGGTATTCTCCTCGTGCTGCCCTGCAGCATCACACCACACAGCTGTGATCACCTAGGGAAGTACACTATCATAAAAAAATGCAAATGAGTCACTTTTAAAACAAACACTATCCTTCCTCAGCCACTGTCCCAGTTTTGTCAGACTTACGTCCCTGAATACGCTTGACAGCCAAAAGAGCAGAATTCTCCAGGCAGCACCAGTCCCATACAAAATCAACCTGCTCCATTTTCTCCAATTTAAAAAAAAAAAAATCTTCAGCAATATCCCGTGAAGCATTTACCCAAGTCTGTGCCTGAACACTGCATTTCACTTCCACCTCAACAAGAACTCATTTTAGTCTGTTTGAACATAGTGCCCATGGACCTGAAAGCTATAAAACACTATTTTCCTACACAAGAGAAATAAGGAATTTCTATAAAATCCTTTGGAATTAATTCTGATAGGAATCCAAGTAGGAGTCCCACTCCACATTTTCCAGGATTCTGTGTACAATTTAGTTCTGTTATAGCTACAAACGTACAGTAGTGGGTTCTTTGCACTAACTGGAGGCAAAGATCAGTGCCAGGTCATTTGGTCTGCTGTCATGGTGTTTGTGAAGCTGACCAAGATGCTAACATGCAACTAATCTTCAAGGGGTACTCCAGTGCAAAAAAGGAGAAAGAAGTGAGGACAAACTAAAAGGAGGGCAGGATGAAGAGCTTTTGCGACTCTTTGGGTTGACACTTTTAAAAGCTGGTCAGTTCTTGAGCCCAAGTGTAGTTGAACAAGAGGGCAGAAATCATCTTCCAAACCCGATATGACCCAGAAGAGAAATATTCATAAAATGACATAACTGATTTCAGCAACTGATCTCTTTGGGTGCTATGTGACTTGCTCTTCCTTTTTCCCCAGGAATGGGGAGTAATTCTCATGTTTAGGACTGGACCATTGGGATCTGAGACCAACCTACCAATCCCCTGCTCTTCAGGCTAGTGTTGCTACATAGTCCACCTAACAAACAGGGAGAACATCCAGGCACTGCCCTTGGATGAGAACTTGCAGGACCACCAAAACAGCCAAGAGGCTGTTAAGCCTGTGACAGTCAAGCTTACCTTCGTATTGTTAAGATAATGAGCTCTAATGGGTCTTTCATTAGCATCCAGATAAAAGCTGTTTAAGAACAAACCCAAAGCCTGGATGCTTCTCTACTGTCCTCAAACACTGCTAATGTTTATTATAACAACCACCCACTGTGCAATGAGCATGTGAAATCCTCTCTGCACAACCTGGGTGATTTGGTAGCCACAGCAATCGCAGAAGAATGGATATAGCAACAACATATGTCTGCTAAAGCAGCTTTCTGTTCCTTTAGCAGTTTCAGTGCAGGGAGCTTTGCACTGACCTGTTTCTGCTTCCTCCTAGGAGGGTTCCTGCTTTTTAGCAGTTTTTACATAAAGCACTTTTCTCCCCACTGTTGCTTACCCATGCAGGAAGATTGTCTGTTTGGTGTCCCTGTCCCTGCTGCACAGGTATGTAAGTAGAAAGCTCATTCGAGGCTCATAGCCTTACCCTGTAACTGCCTGTAATTAAGAAAATAAAATTCCATCCACACACTGGAAGTAATGCAAGGAATTAAGCAGTGTCATTTTTATGCTTGGAAGAACCTTCAAAATTCAATGATGGCTAAATACCAGGCATTACAAAGCCTTCTCCAGGTACTCTTGTCTGTTGAGGGACAACAATACTGATTTCATACGAGCTGTTGAGGGACTGGCCAGTTTTGTGAAAACTGAGCGTCACGGAACTGGTAGATCTAGGGCTGGGGGATGTGGCACAGCCCACACTCGCCTGGACTACAGCTCATTAAAAGTGAGCATCTAGAAATTATTCCAGCTGGTCACCAAACTCTGTAGCACAGATAAACCCTGGTTGCTGAGATTTCTGCAGGAAACTCACCTCATAAATAGACCAGTTCTTGTCTCCCTTTCAAAGCACAGATGTCTATTTTTTTCTTTTACCTCACTAGAAGCAAGGACTACAAAAGGCACCATCAAAATTTTTTTGTTTTCTCCTCCAATAAGTAGAGGATCTCAAAATTGATAATATAAGCTGTCTAGAAGAGGAAATTCAAGGTCTTAATCAGTTATGGCTGCTCTGTTACCAAACACAAAGCTGATAATGTTCCGATATCCTCTACAAATGCTCTCTTCAAAAGATCCCCACCTTGGAGTGCTTGTTCAACACAATACTCTGCTTCCCACCCTCCGCTCCAGTGTGGTTATGCACTCTCTGCTCTAACAAAAAGCTGTTATTTTTCACCTTCAAGGCAGCTACTCTTCATATCAAGATCCTGTAATGAGCTCTGGGAATCCGCAGGATGAAAGACTGTACAAATGTGCATCAGTCTCACTGTTGTCTCAAAGCAACAGGTTTGGGATGTTCGATGTTTTTATATTTAATTAAATTAATTCTTCAGAACTTGTAACAGGGTTGGTTTTTTTAATTGTTATTTGTTTCAGGTTGTTTTTTTCCTTAAAGATCTTTTCCAAGAAAGTTAGCTCAGAGCATTAGTCACTGCTGTCAGCTTTGCTCCCCTGTGACAGGATCTGAACACCTGTGCACAGTGTCGTACCCATCTCTGTCCTAAATATGCACCAGTGCTTACCTGAAAGGCTGTGAATGAGAAACTGCCACCACCCCTTGAGTAACTGGAACAAGGAAGGAGGACACTCTGTGCACTGACTTGACAAAGGATTGACCTGTTTCCTCTCCTGTTGAGTTGTAATAGTCTCAGTCATTACTCACGGAATCTCCAGGACACTCCACATGTTAGGGACCAACACCTTTGGTTCACTGCAGGAGGTGGTGTGCCAAATGGTTGGGAAAGAGGGGATGGGAGCCAGGCAGGAGGGGTGGAGGAGGAAGGCTAAGTTAGAGATTGATAATTAATAATATTTACTGAGATAACAATTAAATGCCCTTACAGAGGGTTTTAGAGCTTTCAGAGTGGTATAAAAACATTAATGAACCTTCATAGTTAGCATTGTGAGATAGGGAAGTGTCCACCAGTATATTGCTATTTGCCCAAGGAATCCACATGCTTTGAGACAGCAAGAAAGAAAAAAGTCTCCCTGGTTGTGGTGTGTACATATATTTGGAAAATAAGGCTGTGCCAAAGTAATTCCATTCCATGCCATATGACTCCATGATGCTGTAAATGGCTGATGACTTGAGGGCTGGCAGCCAGCACAGAATGGAGCCCAGGACCCACCTCTGAGGGGAAGCAGGGGTGAGCTGATGCTGGCTAGGATAGCCAGAACCATTGCCTTCCCTCTAGCACAGGCATGCAGCACATGTCGTTGTCCACGCTCCGCTCCATCGGCTTCCCCATATCAGGAGGCTGGCCCATTTCCCTCTGCTTAAAATTTAATCAGATTTTACTGCTCATCAACAGCTTAACGGGAGCAGTTAGAACTCTGAAACTTTGCATATTTCAGCTTAATTACTGCTAACAGACAGATGCCACTTTCAAACACTTGCCTTTTGAGCCCTTGCTCCCTGCAGCTGCTCAAACCTGGAACATAAATTCATTGGTTATTTAACCAATAAGTGGCAAAATGATTGGGGATTAATGGAAAGAGAGAAATCTCCTTATTTCTGCTTGATGTTTTATTTTGGGTTATCTTTGCTAAATTGCAGTCTGTGCCTCTCATTTGGCAAGATAACTCCTCTAAGCCCTGCTCTAAAGCAAATGTAAATGCAGAGAGTAGCCTAGAACCATACAGATCTGCAAATATCAGTGCATACTGCTCCCTCGTGTGATCCATGTGCAGAAGCAATGACCTAGAACAAGCAAATTCAAACATAGGAAGGGAATAACGCCTGATGCCTGTTGTCTAGCTCTATCGGCTTCCATCAGTTTCTTTTTCAGGTGTCAAGCTTCTCCCTCGACCAGCCAGGTGGAGCAGCAGACAGTTGCTTGAAATACAGGAGAAAATGTCCCAGTGATCCAGGACCAGGAATTCAAACGCACATGGGTGATAGCAGCTGTTCCTGGGACAAAGGAGCTGCATTCATTTGGGCCAGACCCTGGTACCAATCTCCTGTGCTAGTCATTTCCCAAGGCCTGCAGAAAGCCACCTTTGAAGAACACTTCAGTGAACTGGAACCAGTGCATTGAAAGAGGAACCCAGTGCTCCACCTTTTACATTCTCCCTGAAGAACAGAATCCTCTCTGCACTTCTTTTCATTTGAGGGAATGATCCCTTGAAATGGAGGAAGAAGAAATGATCTTCCTGCAGATCTGAATATTCTGAGTAAGGATTAAACCTTTGGGAAGGAGGCACCCAGAATAGGGTGTTGTCACTTACATCCAAGGTAACCTGTGAGGCTGAATGAGATCTTTGCTTGGATGTCTGCGCCAATATCTGCTTTCTTCCAAAACAGCAGTCAGCATAAGAATACTGAGTAAAAAAACATTTATATATTAGCACAGGTCTGGATGCAGGATCAAGCTGCAGACTCAGGATTTCTCAATGTCTACTGAAAGTTTGTCTGTTTCCTAGAAACTGAGGGTCATATTTTCAATGACTTTTACAAAAATGATACCAGATAGGTGAACAGATTATACCTACAAACAACCCTGGGAAGAAAAAAACCCAAAAAACCACAGCCACAAAAACCAGCAGAACTTTTGACTAATCACAGCCAAAGCCTGAATCCCAATCCATGTGAGTTTACGATCTTGCAAAAAAAAATTCATTTGTTCTCCTGCCTAATTTAAGGGACACCCTGATGGCAGGGCAAAGTCTCCAACACAAATAGTCTTGGTCCTGTCCTTTGTTGGCTTACAGGCAGTAGTGAGTCAGCAAATAAAGGTCCAGTAGATGGTGCTCAAGGCTGTGCAGCAAAATCCCAGGTTTTCTAAGGTTGCAAACCATTAGAAATGCAGGAGTTTGTTACTGTGCAGCTCTTTACCTCACCTCTTTTCCATTTTCACTGGGCTGCTAACAGCTCCCAGAGACACCCCAAGACCGTTCCTAACTTCTACCTAGTTTGCAAAAATCTGACTTAAACCCCTAGAACCAGGTATCAGATTCTGTATTCCTATTAAAGATGGAATATAGGAGAGGAACTTAGTATTTTTAACTTCTTGAGATTTCTAAGGAGGCCCTAAGGTTCACACCAATAATAGTTAACAACCCTTTTTTTTGTGTCTGTTTTTCTGCTGTTCTGGATTTCTCCCTGCCCATTACAGACATTTTTAGAAGCAGTAAGACAACCTTTTTCCTTACTCACCATGGCAACTGGTGGCTGCAGAACACGTGCCTTTGCATCTTTCTTTTCAAAACATGGTAAGGCTTACTAGAAGCATAGTAGATGTCTGAAGGTTTCAGAGCACAATGATCTTTGTGTTGCATATTTAGGGGTTTAGGCTTGGCCAAGTTTGTAAAATTGTCTTGTTTTATGGAGAAAAGATTACTTTTATTCTCTGAATGATCAAGAAATCTGGGTTCATCTGTTTTTGCCACAAGCTTGCTGTGTGACCTTGGCCAAGTTGTTTAATCTCCCGCTCCTTCCTCCCTGTTTGTAGTGGAAGGCACTTCTCTACCTTTCAGGTTGCTGGAAAGCTACACTTGTTAATAAACGTGAAGTTTTCTACAACTACAATGATAAAAGCACTTAAAGTGTCACAGTACATTTATATACCTATCTAACATCAGGGAAAGAGATCCATTGAAAGGAAGGACATATGTAAGCCTTAGCATTTCAGCAGACCTGTGACATTACAAACAGTTCCTCAGTTCCAAATACTTCATCTCCGGAATATTCTCTCTTCAATGAGCAACAGAACTTGTAAACTCTGCAGGAATTACTTGCTCTTTTGCAAAGCATTCTTGGGGGGTTTATTTTTAGATATGGGAATAAAATGATTCCATTTTCCACTGTCTCCTATCCCAGCAAGCAATAATGTCAGCGCTGTGGTAGGTAATGAGAAGGAAAAGCACCTCTATTGACCGAGTAGAGTTATACCTGAATATTTCCATGAACATTCTGCTTGTGCCTTAAGCACAACAAACACTGCAGGTAAGACAGAGATAGCAAAGAATGAGCTGAACACAAAATCATTCATCACATGGGGAAACACCACCATGCAGAAGGGAGGGTTCTATAGACTTCAGCCTGTCACTGTATTTTTCCGTGCTACTTGGGACAGGCTCAGGTAAAAGATTAATACCATGTCCAACAAACAAGAAGGTATGCTACAGGAATCTACCCTTGTCACTGCACTTAAACCCTGAAGCAAAGTTCTTGAAACACTGTTATACTACAGATTTCCTAATGTAGGTAAGGAATACAATGAGAATTAAAGAGATTAATTGCAACTCATGGTTCTGAGGGTTCAGCTCGGAATACCAGAAAGCTCATCAGAATATTTATCACTGCTTTAAACAAATATTCATCACTGCTTTAAATGAAGACAGTTCCCAAAACCAGGTCAGACCAACTGTGCCTCTAAGTAGGACAGCCAGGCTGAAAAGGCAGGCTCAACCTGCAATTGCTCATCTAGGAACCAACTCATCTTGTGTCTGGATAAAAATGCAAGTGCCTAATGAAAAGGACAAGTAGTCAAGTGTTGGCACCCACTGCTCCTATTGTCTTCACAAGCCTCTGACCCCAACCGGCTTCTCCCTAACCTATAGCTCTTTTGTATATCAAAAAAGGCCAGCCTTTTCAGTATAGAAAATTATCTTGACACACTGCTTTTGTTGAGTCTGGCCTCTCCTTAAGACCTTCTATCTCCACTTTCTGATGCTCCTTTCCAGCTGGCTGCGGTGCCAGCAGCAGAGCTCCCTCAGGCCTTTTCCCCAAGAGTAATGCTTGACATGTCCTTTCCATGCCTAATTCTCAGCTTTCAAACTGTTTCAATGAATCCACAGAATCTTGTAGAAACTCCCAGCTAGTCACCTATAGCTTTCATCATATCTGTGAGCCCTTGGGTTTGACCGTACAGATCCCTTTAGAAATTGTCTAGACAGAAAGCAGGCACCATCCTTTGAGTCTGAGGGTTGCTGAGGTATGTCAACAGCTTTGAAATCTCTTGTCTAAATACCTGACCTAACCTTTTCCATTTCTTCCATTTTCAGCAGCAGCTGAGAGTTACACTTTAGAGATCAGAACAGAGCTTGCCATACACTACCATCAGGTGCTGTGATGAAGGTGAGAAAAAATTTATACAGAAAATCTAAAAAGCAGGAATTTTCTACAGAGCGTATAATGGCACTAGTAACATTTTTCCTCAAGGGCTACACACATTCAGGCTGCTGGATGGCTCCACTGAACTCAGCTGGGCTCTGTGGTCATGATCAAAAGGGTAAGAAAAAATATCTAGCAGGAGTCACTGAAGATTGCCTGGCATGTTAATAAGGATCCTGATCACACAGCAGGGATGTGGTGGAGGGGGGCTGTTCGAGTCTGCACAGATTCTGCCTTCCTGCTGGGTTGTGCTCGTGGAGTGTGTAATTAATTGTTACTGTTCGTTTATTTGTACAAATCAATGAATCCACAAGTGAGTGCCCCCCAGTGACAATCTAACAACTGACGTGAGACAGTGAAGGCAAAGTTCCCTTCTGAATAGCAAAAAGGAACTCCACCTCTTTTCTTTCAGCTCTGCCCAGGCTCACTTGCTTCAGTCTTCCCAGACTGTGCCATCCTTCACTATGGCTGCTTATTCAATGAACTACAAATAAGCCTTGGTTTGGGTTTTTTTTTTTTTTGGGGGGGGGGGG
>WKFP01015079.1:661785-705223 GCA_011057875.1 Pterocles orientalis
TATTTGATTTTTTTTAAATTTTTTTTTTCAAGGAAACAAAAAGACTGACTTAGTTTATTAGGGAGAAGAGGGGAAGACCTGCTGGACACACACACAAAAATCTGAATTTCATGTTCTTCATTTTCATGAAAGGCCACTGAATCTCATTGCCACTGGCTTCTTGCTTTGAGGGGAGAAGCTCTCTTTCAGGAGAGGAAAGTAGGCACACGCCTATCTTCTGTTCAGATCCCTAAAGTTAAAAGTCAATCAAATGCTCCTCTGAAACAACATACTCTCCCACATCCAAATACTCTAATATATTCAAGTGTGTACTGACATTTCTATGAATAAGCATTTGGTGCCAAAGCTGTTAATATTTTTTTAATATTTTTTAAACTCTGATAAAGAGGAAACTATGGAATGAAGACACTTGCTGACTGATTTGAGGACTCTAGAGGTAGCTGGGACTTGGTGCATTGATCCAATTTCAGTATTAACAATACCACAGAAAAGTTTCAGTCAGTTAGGAAACACAAGGAAATATTAAGAAAAATGGAAACTTGTAAATGGCAAAAAAATCCATACAACTAAAGCAATAGTTGAGTGGAGTTGAAAGCCTTGCTACTGAATCACTACAATCCATTTTTATTGAAAATACTATATATCTCAATAGGAGCTATGGCTTTTAGATGAAGTTAAATTAATTTTCCATACAGCTAAGGGACCTACAGTTCCTACACCTGATTCACCAGTGTGAACCCAGTTTCACACCAGCATATCTGCATTTCTGGTGAACTAGGTGGCATAAGTATGAACTCCCCCTGACTCCCTGAAATAGCATTCACATGGAGGAGAACCCCCCACAGCCACCCTTGCTGCTCCCAGGTGGTCAGTGTCTAGAGCTTTTCTAAGCCAAGACAGACACAAACATTGACTCACAAGTTTTATATTTTTCAGAGTTTGATGGGCACCCAGAGGGACCAGTTCCTTAGGCAGAGAAACAAGAGGCAAACCCACATTGTAATGCCTTTCCACCGTGGTAAGTTGGTGTTCCTTTTCTGTTGAAAGGCTGTCTCATTGTCCTTACAAACCCCTGAAGTTTACTACTTAAACCATGAGGGAGGTCCTCATGCAATTACCTATCCTTCTTTGAAAACTACAGCCTCCATTACTGAGGAGAGCCCCTTCCCTAATTTTATACAGATTTTAGCAACTACAGAAAAAAACCAAACATCTTTGGAGAACCTGGGCAACCAGTCAATAAGAATCAACTACTGAATGAAGCTAGGTGGTGGGAAAACAACGCTTTTTATTGACATATACATACCCCCACTTATGTGATGCAAAGTATTTTTACCCCTTACTACATCCACAAGCACTCTCCTGGAAGTTTACAATTTCACTGTTCCTCAATACAGCAAGTATGAGGTCTGCTCTGACCTTTTCCACCTTCATGTGCGTGCTGGTACAAAACCATCGACCCCCACAGTTCCTGTTTGCTGGAACCTCTTCCTACATTTCACAGAATCAGAATAGAATCACAGAGTCATGAAGGTTGGAAAAGACCTCAAGGATCATCAAGTCCAATCGTCAACCCAACACCACCCAACCCACTAACCCATGTCCTGAAGCACCACATCTACACGTTTCTTGAACCCCTCCAGGGATGGTGACTCCACCACTGCCCTGGGCAGCCTGTTCCAATGCCTGATCACTCTTGCATTGAAGACAGTTTTTCTAACATCCAGCCTAAACCTCCCCTGGCACAACTTGAGGCCATTTGCCTGGTCTTAAACACTTTGGTTCTCATTGGATTCACCATTGTCAATAGTATTACCTGGTGCTGTACAATTAATCCAGAATGATGGACTAAAATCACACAGTTCACAATATTTGTAGAAGGAAAGGAGGTTATCTTTAGAAAGAAAGGGATGTCCTTTTAACTGAGCTTTGAAAATGCTGATATATCAGAGGTAAAAGGTCCAAGCAAGGCTTTTGCACACCACTTCAGCTGTAAGGAGGCTGTTTTACCAACTTTGGAAGTGATAACAGTACACCTGTCCTGTGACAATGGCAGTTACAGTCCATGGGTATAAAGACAATTGCTTCCTCTCTTGCTCTTTTCCCACCACTGAGCAGCTCTGGAGGTGCTTTGTAGAAGGTCACGGGCCAAGAAAGTTGTTGCAGTACAGTCAGGTCAACATTTGTGATCACTGATCTTTTCTCAGCGTGAACTTCACGCCCAGCCACTGAAAAGCTATTTTGCTACATTTGGGGACACAACTTCCTTCTGAGGGCAGAGATTTGTGGGGGGAAAATGAACAAATCAACTTTCCTCCACGTGCCCAGTGAGACCAGAGGAGGTTTTGATTTCCTCTGTTGACACCTGAGTAGGTGGCAGTGGGGAACTTTAAGGTCTGTAGTTTCAAACCCATGCCCAGGGAGGGATCCACAGCAGCTAACCCAGGGCTGGAGGAAGGAATGAGTACTCAGATGAAGGCAATTAAATCTGAATCCAAGGACAAGGTTGTGCATTTCTCAGACATGAGATCAATGAGGAGTGATGTGTAAATATAAAGATATATTGTTGATAGATCCTCTTTTCCCTTTTGGGCCTCAGGCTCTTTATCACTTATAAACCCTTCTTCCTTACATTGCTATCCTATCTTAATGAAGCACAGCCTTGAGTTTCCCTAGATAGAAACTTCCAGCAGTGTGTTTCTATTTCATCAGGGCTGTTTTCAGATGACCTTGAATGAACTTCAAGATTCATTGAGCCAGAATCCTCTCCCCCATCCATCCCTAACATTTGTTATTTATCTTATCAGCATAGCTTGATAACCTCAGGATAACTGTTTACAGCTGCTTTAAATATAGACCATGAATCAACATGGAGGTCATCATCTAAATAAGGAGCGTTGTGCATGTCCCTGTGTGTATGTACACATGCATACATTTAGGAAGCTGGGAAATCTACGTGACCTCCAGGGCAGCTTTCACATGGTGACGCAGGAGTCTTCCACAAAAGACATAGCTAGTTCAAAAAAAAAAATCCTGTTTCAGTCTTACTTAATTTAGGCTTAAAATATTCATTCTGCCTTCTGAATTACTTGCTGATGAGGTCTGACGGTATTTAATTTATCTGGGGCTCTGCTTGCTCTTCTCGCTCTTCTCTAAAGGCAAGAATCAAGAGCCTTGCTTTTCTGCATCAGGTACTCAAACATTTGTGGACTGAATCAGTTGGGACTTATTACTGGGATTTGATGGGCTACTGAGTACAAGGGAGGATTAGTTCATGAGGCTGCTGGGAATGAAGGTCAAGATTTCTTTCCAAAGATATGCCATTAAACCCAGTAATTTCTATGAAGAGAAACTGTAAGGGAAGCACCTTTTGACATACACACAGAGAATCCTACTCCCTAGGATGTTGTGCGGCTCATGAGTCTCTGTTGCCAGCAGCTTTCCCCCCTCTGCAGACCAATGAGTTTGTTATCAGCTTGCAAATCTCCCGAGATATATTATACTATGTAAAATTAATACATGCTGCCTTTTTTATTATGACTTACAATTGATTCTGGCTTATTTATAGCATACGAAAGTAAAATGCTGTGGACTGTGTCTATATGTAATTATTTCCAAAGGCTTTTATCAGTGTAGAGAACCTAGCTGTTAGAGAAGCTGTGGGTACATTTCCTTCAGGGAAAACATAATTGCTTTTTATTCTATTCTAAACCTAATTCTTGCACTGTATCTTCACTGTAAATTAAGATGACAGACATGAGCTGAAAGACTATCAGAGCAGCTGCCATAATTTGCTGACTTCCAGCAATAAATGTTCACCTGAAACACGGTCCACAGACTTAAACTGAAAGGACCACATGAAGAAAAAAAAAGGAAGAAACCTGATGGTAGAGGGGGGGAATAAATCTCACATGACACCGAAACAGGAAAACATAAACAATTACTTTTTTCCATAGTGTTCATGTTTTGCTTTTCATATCCCTTGTTAGGTCTCAACCTCTTATGCAAGTCCCTGTAGTTTTACTATCCTTGACATACTACCCATGCATTCACCGAATGGGTTTGCTGACCCCCTTTCACAACCTGTAGCTGAGCAATAACTCAACATTTGCAAAGCTAACCCTGCTGTCACATTATTGAATCGCCACCAATCTGCATTTCTTCCATATATCAGATTGGATACTCATTAGTCCATACTCCAGTAAAAGTCCTATGGAGACAATGCCCATAGGAAGACAGCTTCTCCAAGGACTGAATTTGAATTCAGGCTTGGGATAGGGCTACTGTTCTGAACTGGAAGGAAGATGGGCTGGATGGGATTTGGAGAAATTTTTTCTTTTTCTGGGGAGAGAAGGATCAACTTCTTTTGTGCTTTTTTTTTTTGCACTGTCAGCGTGTGTTTATTTCTGTTGGTACATCTGCTGAAATTTACTGGGCAATCCTGATAAAGAACAACAACTCCTAATCCAGGAGACAGGAGTTACTGAAAGATAATTACATTTTTGATGTCGGGATTCTTTATCATCTGCAGCACAGCACAATCCTTTTGCTGTGGATTTCACCAAAGTGAGGATTACCATCCTGATGATGCTGGAAATATGGGTACTAGTGGCTTCTCAGAGCAGATCATAGTTTTGATCCAATATCTATTTAAGATTAAAAACTTCAAGTGTGAAATTCCCAGCTGAGAATGAACAGAAGTGAATGATCTACCCTGCACTAAGCAGCTTTGTCCAGTGAATAAGTTCCATATCACGGGGAATTAAGTTTTTCAGACGTGACTGGGAAAAGGATGTGGCATCAGATTATGCTTTCGGTGCTGTCTAGAGAAATGCAAGGAAGTGGTCAGAATGCCCTTTAACAAGCGACAGCAGAGAAAGATACTCCAGTAAAAGCAGTCAGCACTGCTTTCAGAGTCATATACTACAGAAGCAAAGCAAGCCAAAATACCCTTATTTCCCACATGGCCCCTGACTAGAGGCTCTAATAACTGAACTAGCTTTCTTTCCTTCTCTCCATCAAGTTAGTGATGCTCTGTATAATTCCACATTGGCTTCTCACAAATACTGTTTGAAGCATTGATAGTACTTTCATTTGTCCTCTAAGCTTTGGCTTTGCTGAGTAAATCAGTAAAATTGATATATCTGGTCCTTATTTTATTAAAATGAATTAAAGAAAACGGCACAATGAAAGCCTTTATCCCCTCTGTCCCTCTCTACAGTTCTACAGCTCCAATCACATTTGTTATCAGTTGCAGCTTTTAGACAATAGTATTAATTACATGTGGTCCAGGAATTTAATGAATTAAGAGGCATAAAAATCATAGTCTTTCCTTTTTTATCCAAGGCCTCTAAAAATGGCAACCCTGCTTTAAAACTAAGTATGTTCTGTATTTTACTGTACAGAAAAGAAACAGGAGGAGATGCAGGTAGGGTGAAGCATACTTTTCTCAAAAAGGCAGTCCCAACTATGGTAAGACTACTCAATTCATTTGGCAGCTAATACTAATCTGTTTCTTCTACATCTTTTATTTTGTTACCTTGCTACTATGCAGCTTATAAAGCACTTAGACACTCTCAAACAATTGGAAGAAGTCTGTATTGTTTTATATTGGTCACTCTTTCAGAATCCCCTTCAAACAATGTATGTGGGCAAAATTCTGCCATGTTCCCTGCTCAGTTGTTCTCTGCCTTTTGATTAGTAATATTGTTAGGAAATGGATTCTTATTTATTATGAGCTTACACCAAGAAGTAAAAGAACATACTTAATACCATAAAATAGATCTACATGTGATGCTTCTGTTCCCTTCCTTCTAGATCAGGCTCTTTGACAATGCAAATAAATCTGTTTCATTTCTGCCTCTGACAACTGGAAAGTTTTCTTCAATAGCTGAAGAATCCCTAGAGTGAATTATGTTTACAGTCATTGTTCCATTCTTACAGAGAAAGAACAACCCCAAACTTAAATCCTTGGGGAGGAACATGATTGGAGAGAAGAAAAAGAACCTTTTGTTTTTCATCATGCAGGAAAAATACATCAGATAGGAACAGCCTACTTTTTTGACAAGGAAAAAACAGAAGAAATTGAATGAAGTTTTGCATTTAGCAAGGTTTGTACATCTTTCACCTCCACAAATACAAATTCTCTATTGCATACCTCAGTGGGGTTCATGGCGATTTTGACGAATGTGAATAATTGTCTCAATGTCTTTATCTAGTACGAGGGCTGCTTCCCAATTTCCTTACATAACACCTTTGGGATACCATTATCCTACTCTTCTCCAGAAGGACAGCAAATCAAACCTATTAGACTGCAACCCTTTGAGAGATAAAGGAGTACGCATTCAGATAAAGGAAAGGTAGCTAAGTCGAAAACAGTAAGGGGCCAAATTATTTCCATATGGTGTACCTATATGTATACATATTTAAAAAAAATAAAGTGTCTTTATTTCTGTTTGAATAAAAAGAATTGCCCCACCTTACCTCTTTTCTGTGAGAGAAGAGCTGCATTTAGAAAGAGGTCATGGTTCAAGAGATCTAGGCTATATTGTCAGCACCACCAGCTTTCCCTTCCCTATTTGATCTCCTGGTGTAATTATCAAGCTAACACGTTGAAATCAATGTAGTATTTTATGCATTTCAGTCTGCGGGTGCAAGACAAATCTATTTATTTCAACACTCATTCACAATTTACAATCAAAATATGCTCCTATTAGTACTCAACTGCTGTAACCAAGAGTAAAGCCAGATCCCAGCAGAACCTGGAGTTCATCCTTTGTTTCTCAGAATGTAAATGGTGTTAAATAGATAACTTCCCCATAGGTGTATTTTAAATCTAAATTCCATTACATATAGAGAAAAATTGGAAATATGGATACTGAAATCTGGATTAAAAAATAATTGTTGATCAACTGAGAAAGACTCTGAAGTAATATGGGAAAAGTTTTGTGACAGATGTCCAAAACCAACCTTGACATAAGTTTAAAATATATGTTTGGAGGAGACTGAGAAAGAAGAGTGCAGTTGCTGATAACAGCTCATAAAACAGCAGGAGAAATTGTGACTCTGTCAAAGATGTCCTCAGAAGATATGAGGGACAAAGAAGAACTTGGATTCTTAAGATACAATCAGCACCACCACTTCCTTTAGGAAGATATTTGACAGACTAATTGGCAAGCTGCAATATTAATACAAAGATAATGACTGATTAGTAAGGGGAGGATACAGACAAGGAAGGAATTTTGCCTTGTACATTAAGGGTGCTGACTTAATAAATGTCATTAAGAGATGAAAACAAAAGGGCCTTGCTACAGTGGGATCCTATAGATCAATAAACCAAGACAGTACTGTAGATGAAGCCTTTTGTGAATACCTAACAGGTAATCTATAGAACAAGGAAATGCAAATACACAAGTAAGTTCTGGGAAAGAAATATGGCAGGACAGAGGATGTAGGTAGGCTATTTACCCCAAGTTAACAACACATTTCTCTCGAGGGCTATTCAGAACACCTCAGTTAGGGATATTCTTATTGTTTTGTCCAACTTTCTCCTGGACAAGTGATACAACAAATTCTTAAACTGTTCTAATCACTGTTGATAAAAAAGGGATATGTGAAAGTAGGAATAAACCGGAGTAAAAGAGATAAAGTGATAGCATTTGCCAGTCATGAGGAAAGGACAGAAAACAAAACAAGAGTGAACTTCAAGGAACTCAGTAGGGGTTAGTACCACCTCAGCAAAAGCTAAATGAAAGGTAACATAAAAGCAACAGAATTTTATGTTGAACTTTATGTTTTGTGTTTTTCTATTGTCTCTTCAGAAATTTAAGTTGGCTCATCCTGTTGAATTTTACAGCACACTTGGAAGTGGCTGAAACAACCTCAAATTTTTAACCATTATATTTGAGAACTCATGCAAGACAGGGCATCAGAAAACTAGAAAGGACACATCTTTGTACAAGAAAAAGGAAAGCCTTGGAGTACAGCCAGCAGATTACTCTCAAGTTCCTAAAGTATTTGAATGAATAATTGAAAAACAGTATTTACCAACACCAGAGTTTTAGTCAGGAAATGAATGACAGCTAGTAAGCTTCTCATGAATACATTAAATCACATCTACTTGTCTACATTCTCTAACAAGATTGCAAGCTTTAAGAACAAAAGTACCAGAATGTACACTGCTAGACTTCAGTGGTAGCTCTGACCGTCCTAAATGGCTCCTAGATAATCTACAAAAACACATTCCATAGTGAACTGTTGTATGAACATATACCTGATTAGAAAAACACAGCTAGAGATTCATCACTAGGATCAACTGCTCCCCAGAAGAACGGGAGCCAAGCACAACCCCACAGCCAGGACCCAGCCCCACAGCACCCAAGCAGGAGAGAGCTAGGGAGAGCAGCCAGGTTCAGCCCAGACCAGCAGGGACATCCCTAGTGTGGGGACAGGTCCAAGGAAGCCAACCAACAAGTCAGGTCCAATGAAGGTGACCAGCATCTGACTCAGTCCTACTCACCATGTAGGGCCAAAAAGTCAAGGCACAGGTCAGGAACAGCAGGGTGCTTCACTAGGCACAGCTAGACCTCAGCTGAATACCAATAACACTCCACCACAGCTCAGGCAAGGCCTGAAGTCTCCAGGCTGAGCTTAAATAGATCACGAGGGGGTGTGGGGAGGGCTCAGGTGAGGCTGGTCCCTCTGATTAGTGCCCTCAGGCCCTCACGGTTGTTACCAATGTTTTCTGTCAAAATGCTGGGAAGTAGAGAGTGAACGTAGTCTGCCTTGTCCCGTGTGTTACACCTGAACGACTGCCCACAGAAGATCCATATTTAAATTTGTCCATAATGTTGCGTGATGATGGTAGGATGAGAATTCAGAACTTTCCTGGCATACTGGGGGAACGGTTTGAAATAACAGAATGAAATTTAACAAAGGCAAGTGCAAGTTTCTACATTTCAGTATCTGATCTAAACCAGTAACCCTATTTATGACAGCTAGGTGTCCACAAAAGCCCTAACCTCAGATACCTCTTGTGACTTTGAGAGAAACGTGTTAAAAATAATTTGGATAATTTGCAATCAGATAGTAAACAGAAAATTCTGAATTTGAAGTCCAATGGCTGGTGACTTGCAACTAACAGAAATATACAAAGTGGTTAATTCTAGCCTGCCATAATTTCACCTTCTTTTCTGTTGGCTAGAATATTGCTGAAATATTCTGAACCAAACCACTGAGGCCAACACTACTCCCTCCTTCCCTCCACCTCCCCATCAGTACTCTACTTAAAAGGAGTACAGATATTTAAATTCCAGTTCATTGGTCTGTTACCTGCCACTGTTTTATATTTTTGATAGTGCCATAATTTTCCATAATGCTGGCACGTCCCAGGCACAGATATATATAGGTAGCATTTTTCTATGCCAATATTCTGGCTGTGAACAACAGCAGGAGTCTGGAGTATGCATTCTTTATCCACGGGACAGCCTTGCATGAATTGCATGCAGAATACTAACAGCTACAGACATAAATTGCTAAAGTTAAGGACGTGGACAACGTACATTTTAATTTTTGACACTGCTCCTGTTTTTAGAAGATGCCAAGACACGATGGTACAAGAACTAGCTTTGAAAAGCTATTGGTAGGGGAAGGACTCACGTGTCCTATAATGAACAGCTTGTACCGTTACGTATGCTATCATATGAATTTGTATTATCCAAGCTTCTGTAACTATTTTTTTAGTACCCAGGATATTTTTGCTCTGTCTTTCCTAAAAAATAAATAAACCCTGAAAACAAACCCCGTCTGATCTCAAAATATTTCTGCAGTGACTAACCAGTGGATTTTGGATTGTCTTGCAGAGACAAAACTCTTAACATTCTATTTCAGACACCTCCATACGCAGTGTATTCATCACAACTATGTTATTCCATTTGCAATGTTTTGCTCTGAGGACATATAAAACTACATTCAAACAAAGCTCCGAAGATGAGCTCTAGGGACTATTACGGTAAAAACAAGCCTCTAGTGGAATTGAAAGTGACACATCTTGCACTGCAGCAGTTTAATACACTCCCAGACCACTTTTCAGAAAAAGCACGAAAAAAAAGAATAAACCAGACCATGAGCCAAATAAAATTTTGTTTAAAAATTACACCACCATTTAAAACTAAATGACATTTCTTTCTGTTTTTGCTATTGTACTGGACAATAAGCAGGGTTGTTTCTAGATCCATGCCTTCAGTATCAGTGAGCACAGTTGGGGCACACAGCGAGGCTAAATGTCACACCATCTGGAACTTGCAAGGGGCTTTGGCTCCAAATTCACATGTTTGTAAAGTGTGTTCAAAACCAAAATCTCAGCAATGAACGCTTGGGAATTTTTTTGCCATTCTATTATGTTCATTTTGTTCCTCAAAGTGAATCCAATTCGGGCACTGAAACATGCGAGACAAGCGAAAATTGAGATTTCCACCTTGCATAGGTATGTGCTATATAGATAATATATATCATGAGCAGCATTTGATTTGCTAATAATCTAAGGAAAGTAAAGCGTTTTTTTGAATATGGGGATAGCTACTGATTTTGTTCCTACTGGTGTAAATGCGTCGACTGTCATAGATTTAACGCTGATTTACAGCATAAGTCCAAGAGAAACCCAAGAACAGCCAGGTGCCATGCATTTCATGGCAAAGTCCTTCATCCCTTCACACCACTCTAAAGTCTAGTAATAGATTAAAATATTGGGAAAATATGCTAATGAAAAATTCTTCTAGAAATCGAAAACTGTTGTTTTATGCTCGTGGCCTTAGGGTTTTTATGTTTGTAATTTACCCAACAAGAACAGAGTCCTTGTACCAAAGGCTAAACCTTACTCAGGGGCTTTTTCTTTATGTCCTTCAGGACAAAACAACTCTTCTGAAATGCTATGTTATGAATGCTGCTCAGTGTCACTGCCCTACAGCCTGCAAAATAACAGAAAAAAATCAGATCATTAGCTCATTTTATTCCTTTCCAAGATGATTCAGTGCTGGATACAAAGTACTTTGTGTGAAGTAAAGGAATGTACTCAGTGAGTCTCAAACACACTACTGTAAAGCCAGCACAAGTAAAGCTTGCTCATCGCCGGTTCTCCTTACAACTTCACGTAGTTACAAATATTATAGAAAGATTTTTCACCTGGTCCTAAGGGATAGCCAAGTAAAGACATCTCTGCTTCACAGCTGAGGAAACTACTGCCAAGAACTCAAGATTCATCATTTCAGAAATTACTCCTACTTTTTGATTTTTTGGTTTCAGAAATCGCTTCAAGGCACTCGGATCACTGAGGTGCACAAAGCTGCTGAGCGCTCAGAGCTCCCACCGGGGTCAATCAGAGGTGGATGTACTCAGGAAACCAGTGATTTGTGTCTCAAATTCTGCACCCAAAGTTAAAAGCAGACTGAGTAACTAGGCCCATTTTCTATTTTGTACTCTCCAGTAAAAACATTATTTCTGATTTCTGAATGTCTGTATTTCATATGAAACAGACTCTTCTGCTACTGCATGCCGGTGTAAACTCTCTTGAGGAAAGGCTTCCTAATAGCCATCTTGCAGAAGAATCCATGAGTCAAATTCTAGTGGAAGATTTGTTAAAATTCCATATCTAATTATTTTTGCTGCCTTTTGGTAAGAAAAACCTAACGCCAAAATATGATAATTGGGGAAAACAGTTAAATGCTGTGGGAAGTTATGCACTATCTATACACATCATCATCTACCGATTTATATTTTGAATGCCTCGTGATATAATTTCCTCCAGTGTCTTTTCACTTATTATTAGAATAAAAATAGAGATACTAAAAGACGAAAACCGTATGGCTGCATGCCTTTCCTCTTGCCACCTGTCTTAGAGTAAATGTTGCTTATTTTTAGATTTTTCTTCCACTGGTTTCATCTATTTAGAAGAGGTTTAATGTAAAGGAGAATGTGGTGCCCAAGCATTTGATGGAGGACAGAGGTCAGGCTTTGTGTGTTGCTGGATGTTGAATTAAAAAGCAGGAGTAATATTTTCCAGGTCCCACATAGAACTGAATTTAAGCAAAGCTCTAATAGCCAACCAATTTGAAAGCAAATGAGGTGTTTTGCATAGTGGCTGTTGATAATGGTGCATTGTTTGTCATTGTATCTCCCTCAGCCCTTTTGATTGTTATAATGCAATCATGGAAAGAGTTTCAAGAACTGCTTTATATGACCTAGAAAGGGAAAAGCAAAGGGTAAAGGGAAAGGAAAGGGGAAAGTCTGCAAAAGAGCAGAACAGAGCCTGCTGGAGTTTATCTACCACACTATACCGAGCAGAATGCACTCAGCTCCTTTTTGCTCTATGCAGACTATTCTTATAATTTATTTCAGTTAATAACATAAACTGAGAGATAATGCTGAGACTGCAGCATTCTTTTTTTTTTCTTTTCTTATCTGAATGAGAGTTATGAGATGTTTCCATGTTTCAAACCAAACAGAAGGCTCTATACTATTGTTCATAAAAAATGTTCCACCTCTTGCCCACCTCTAAAACACATCCCTTCATCTTTCAGTGACTCCAGGGAGTGGTCTTCTATTTCGCATTACCCAGGGCTGTAGGAGGAAACTTCCAAAAAACATCTCCTGTTCTGCCGTCAACTCCCTTCATGCTTGTGGATGAATCCCTTGGGGCGTGCCTGCAACATCCAGTTGAGTACAGCACGGAGATTCCGAGCGGACGTGTTCACATGGCATTGCTTAGTCAGGAGCAGAGAAAATCATGAGATCTGAAAGCAGTCTGGCCACATTTGCCATTCTTGTACGTTCAGTCTTTTATCATTACAGCTTATTTGTTCAGAGGCTGTGCTGAAACTCTACTACTTCTGTTTCGGAAGCAGGCGTGAATGTTGCTATCTCAAGGAGGTACGTTTCACACTCCATTGCACCATGCAGACATGCCCGGACCTTGAAATCCTACCTGTAAAACAGGGACAATTGTTTGACCTATAAAACACACAGATACAGCCAGTAATACATTTTGACAGTATTGTAAAGATTCCCTAGAGCTCAGTAGAGTGACGAGAGCCGGATGAATAATACAGATGTTTGAGCACTCATGCAAAACTGCACAATCCTTCAATTTGTTTCCTCAGGGTCAGCAGATACTTCTGAAAGCATCACTGATTTTTCCAAGTTCTAAGGTGAGCTAAGGGTACCACTGGTGTGGGGTCCCCGAGGGCACTCACAGGCCCCAAGATCCTTGAACAGCCTCCCCTGGGACCTCCACCCACCCCTGAATTAGAGGTTAATGCACTTATATTGTCAATTTTATGAAAAGCCAGGATTTTTCCTTTGTGTCGTTAGAAATGCGGGAAATTTGAGAGACTGAATACATGGTGAGGAAGACAACAGCCTCCTGACTTTGGAGACAAGTAAAAATTTCACCAAAAGTAGCAGATGTTGAATTATGAGGATTCTAGAGGACAGAAACTTGGCATTTGTCTGCTTGGAAAATATGAAGATAAGGCACCTGTGACCTCTATTTCAGCAGCATCCTTGCAATGATACTGTTGAATGCTTAACTGGCCTGACTCTGCTGTCCTCCAGATACTTAGTGCTTAGATTGGTTTTTACATCTTCAAGGTGCTTTTGGGACATAAGTTAATCCATAGCATTTTGATAGCAAGAAAGAGGAAGAGCGAAAGATTAGAAAGATCAAAATTATATCAGCAGCAGTGGATAAATGTGCTGTGTTTTTCTGATTTAGTCTCAAGACAGCAAAGGACCAGGAAAAACATAACACTGATAAGAAGAGTCTGTCATTTTTTCAGGTGAGTTCTGGGTCATAGGATCTAGAGGAAGAAGAGCGAGAAGGAAATCTAACGTAATTTCTACCATACTCTCACAAAATACTTTTTGAAAAAGAAGCCAAAGGACTTTTAACATTGATAAAAGTGCTGGAAATTCTATTCTTGGTGACTGAAGACCTAATTGTCCACAGGAGAATATGGCATAGAATCGCACTGTACATTGCTAACAATTAATTTTCCCTTGTGTGATTTTCTTAGTATCATGGTTTCAGCTGGGACAGGGTTAACTGTCTTCATAGTAGCTAGGAAGAGGCTGTGTTTGGGTTTGTGCTGAGGAGAAGCTGATCACACACTGATGGTTATAGTTGCTGCCAGGACAGTCCAGGACTTTCAGCTTCTCTGCTGTGCCCGTGTCTGCAGGGGCAGGAGAAGCTGGAGGGAGCACAGCCCCAGTGACCAGCCCATTTGACCTCAGGTTTAGGATTGAGACCCAAATTGACCAATGTCTATTGCATACCATGCACGGAATACCCAGTATATAGATGAGGATTGGTCTGGAAATTCTCCCTCTCTCCAGGTCATCTCTGCCTCCTGGTTGTCTCTCTTTCTGGGTTGCCCCTCTCTCAGGGTTGTCTCCCTCTCTCACTCAGCTCTTGGTCTTGGATGCTTGGGCTCTTACTTCCATTCCTGGATTGCTGTTTTTGGACTCTCTCTGCTCTGGGATTGTTAACCGGGAGCGGGCTGAGACTTAGTTGTTGGTCATTGAGCAGTTGCATTGTGAATCACTCATTTGTATGTTTGCTATCATTATTATAATTATTATCGTTATTACTTTCAATTTTATTATATTTCAGTTATTAAATTGTTCTTATCTCAACACAAAAAGTCTTTTTTCCCTTTACCCCTTTAATTCTCTTCCCCATCCCTGGGAGGAGGGAGGGCAAATGAACAGTTGTAGTATTTTGCTGCTAGCCAGGGTCAAAACCACAACACTTAAAAGTGATATATATTGCTTATTCATTTCCAGTTTCTTATGAAACTACCAAGAACAGTGTCCTGAGATTAGATTGAGGGCTTCTAAACACTTTCCATAGTTCACCAGAAATATTGTAGATGGTGTCTGCTTTCCTTTTGACTTAATCTGGTCTGAATCCCATTATTCTTAATAATCAGGAGGTAAAATTTTGTGTCCATCTATTCATGTTATTTTGGATTGTTACAGATGGAAGATGATAACAGTGTTAGTAGGAAAGGTTTGCTTCATAGTTGTTTACCCACACCATGGATATGACTTCTCTTAGTGACCGTTCCTTCTGTTTTAAGACTATTACCTGTGTTTGCACGCACACATAAACTTTACAATAAGTTAAATTTTATGTCAAAAGCAGAGATTTGCACCTGTCCACTTCTGTACAAAGGAACTCTTCCTTGGCAGACTCTACAAACTATCAGTCTTATGAGTGGAGTTAATCCATACAAGTTGCAGAGTGATTTTAAGTGGAACACCCTGATGGTGCTACTCCTGATGGACACCAATTGCCATAAACTCCTGGGGTTCCTGCTCTCTTATCTTTCTTTGCCTGGGCTCTCATCTGCCATTTGAGCAAATTAGAAAATTAGTGACTGACATCGAAATAACAATTATGTGCTATTTTCCCTTTTTCTGGAAGGGCTCAATTAGTTTGTAATGAAAGTGCATACTCTTTAAAAGCGCTTTGATCGTGTTCGCTAGATGATCCTTCTGGTATTTCTAGAAGGTAGACACTTCGCTTTGTGTAATCATTTTGCACATCAAGAGACTGCCCAAATTGCATGTCTTTCTCACGGCCTCACACAAGGTGAGGTAAGTGATACCTGGGCTGTAGTGGCACGGATATGCATTGGGGGCTTTACGCTACCCATGCCAAATTCAACAGTCAAGTTTCCAGGATAGGGCCGGTGGAATTACAATGTAAGGTTGACTCAAAAGTATGTAATTTTTGCCCTTTCAAGAAAGTTTTGCAGTGTTTCTGTATACAGTTGTTCACTCTTGTGTGTAGTTTTCTGATAATCTTCTACTTTGGTTGCCTCTGCCTTTATTCAGTTACGCTCCCAGATTGCTTTCAGAGGGAAAGGTCCAAAGGATGGTAAATTCAGCAATATTCTATATCATGTCTTCTCTGCTGTATCAGTCACTTTGTCTAACCCAGCTCCCATTCAAAGGCAACAATCTCACCTACTAAATGAGGAGGACACTCATCCGAAGGTCCGCAGGGTATATGCATCTTCTCTGAATAAAGGTAAAGATCAGGATGGTATTGGGAAGAAAATCCAGAAGGACTAGATGTGTACTCCCTGAAACTCACTGTTTCAAAGAAGAGCTTCAAACTTCATTTCTAGTCTTACCTTAAATGAGCCACTCTAGGATCCCAACGCCAGAAAAACAAAAAAATCGCTAGTTCCTTTAAGAAGCTCTGTGCACGGAACTGAAATACAGCCAGGGATTCACCCTGGGAAAGAGCTCCTTTCTGCCTTCGCTGTGATGTCCCCAGTCCTTGTCACTGTCTGGTTTCTCTGTCAGACAGATTTAGTGCAACGAACTCATAACTCTCAGTGAAGAGACTAGGCATAAACCTCCCAGTTTGTTGCATGATGGAATTACTCTGTTGTAAACGAGCAATGAATAAATGTATTAAAGGGAAGCATCACTTTTTGTGGGTTAGTATAGTACACAATAAAAATATATAGTTCCCCAGCTATAAAATCTATCAAAGTTTTTCAACAGTCCCATATTTTTTACATGACTTCGCAAGTGCGAGCAGCTGCCTCTACATATGTTCCTTGATTTTATGCCCACATTACAATGGCATCAGAACACTCCTGGCTGTGCAGGCACATTTTTTATCCACCTCCAGCCTTCTGCTGCTGGGACGGTAAATCCATTTGATGGAAGAGGAATGGGGGCATGGGGGTAACATAGAGTATGTGGCACAAAGCTTCTCATGGAGATTGGGAGGATTAAATCAGAGATATTTCCTACCCAAACTGTGGCACAGTGTCCTGTATGAAACGTTCAGTCAAATATATTCAATCCGGCAGGCCTGTTTTATAAGAAGGCTCTTTTATCATTCATGAGAGGGCCACAATTTTATATAGTGGCTTTGATCTGAAGTTCTCAAAATAATCAAATGGATTTGCTATAAATGAGGACCACTTGTATCGTAGCTGAAGCATAGGCACCCCCAGGAAAAAACTCCGCAGAGGCTTTGTAGTAGAGTACGTGGGGAGACAGGATATCTTCTTTCAGCAGTGAGGAATTTGGGGAATTTGGTGTTTAGTGTTCTCCTTACTGTAAGAGGCAATGGAGCCAGTTAGAGTGAGAACAATATTTTTCAGGTCTCATTCACACATGTTTTTGGTAAATGGACTTCGTACTGACTAGGGTGGTTCCTCCAGGTTGTTGTGTAAAGAAAAAAAGTAGCAGCAGTGTAGGATCAGAAGTGAAGGCATACTGTGATCTGCAGGAGAAAGGAATGGGCATAAAGCAAATAGTTATCGGAATTCAACTTTTGCAGTTTGGTAACATCCTTCTTTTTCCTCTTTAAGGAAAAGTATCAAGTAGCCTGTGTAGTTTCATAGGCAGGGTTGACATAACACAAAATGCAACTATACATTATTCTGTCTCAATCTTCCTAATGTTTTCAAGTTTCCTGTTAACTAATCCTACTTAGTTAGTAAACTTGCATGTTTTAAGAGAACAGAGTTAGCATGCCATGCCGTGTCTAAAACAAATATCTGAAAAAAAAAGGAGACCTTCATTTAGGAAAATAATCAAAGTAAGTATTTAATGTGTTATACAAAAACTGGCTACAATTCCAGTCCAATTTCAATGACTTTTTCACATGTTTCCAAATCACTGTCATTTCTAGGCTCTAGAGAAAATTTACTGATTAATACTTCTGGACCACTATAAACACTGAGCAGCACTGGCCTCTCATGACTGAACAATATGAACTCAAGTAGGGGCTGAAGGACTTTTCCTGCTCATGTCCTCCGTGATGGCAAATTCAGGGCTTTGTCTAGTCTAGTTTTAAACAACTGAAGTAACGAGTTTCTGAACATTTCTTCTTGAAGATAATCAGAACTTAATAGGTATTTCCGATAGGAAGGATCTCCTAGTCCAGCCCAAGCTGTATAGCTCCCATCTGTTGACAAAGCCAGAAAAAGAGAAATGGAGTGTTTTTATCTGCCTGTCTTTGAGAATCAGGCAAGTCAACATGCTTTGTTGCAGCCTTAAAATTATTTTAATCTCTTGCACAGAGGGGCAGGAGAAAGCAGCATTTACTCTACCAACAGAATAGGCTCAACCCCTAACAGTTCTTATGGTGGGCATACAACCATTCTCTTTTAGTCAAATGGACAGCTTTTGGTAAGCTTAATCAGATGCAGGGGCAAATCCTGTCTGTCACTAGATCCTGTATGATACAGTATGTTGGGGAGCTTGTATTCCTCAGTGTCAGGAGAGCACATACCCTGGTACTTTGTATTGTTGCACTAAATTGGGTTCCTACGTGAATTCTGCATCGATAAAAGGATGAGTCTGGAGTGAGGAGCATCAGCACTTCTCTCCTTTGCTTAACCTTGCAGTTGCTTAACCTTGTCTATGGATGAAACACAGCAAAAGCTCATCTGAATTTCACGTTGGTGACATCTAGACTGAAATTACACCTTGTCATTGAGTTTGGATGGATAGAGATGCAGGGGGTGGTACAAAGCATATACAGGCACAGGAGTTGCTGTAAGCCAAGGAAATTTTCTGCTAGTGTTCTGTGGCTGTGCACTTGTCTCTTTATGCTAGTGGAATTACAGAAAATGTCTGTGTCGCAGCAAAGTCCAGGTCCTTTATCCCAGTTCTCTGAAGGAGTGCATTTTTTGTCTAACAACTGAGTTTGTCTCCCTTTAGAGAAGGCCTATTTAAGGTTTTAATCATGAAAACACATCCAGATGTCTTTGGCGATCTTTGTGGTGTGTTTATCTTAAAAGGAGTTAAGAATACAATGAATGAAGGGAAGAAAAAAAATTGGTAGCACAAGAATCCTATTGCAATTGAATCTCATCTCCTGAGCTAAATAGTGCAGTAATTAAAGCAGTATTTACAATGCAATAAAGACAAAGCTAATTACTGGCAAATGTGAGCTATATAATGCCTGTTCTCAGGGAAACCAGTGAAGGATCAGGCCAGAGCAATAAATCCTTCAACAATCTCGTTTGTTAATTATCTGCATAATCCTCTTGCTTGTAATGCTTATCTAATTTATTACCACCAAATAGGAAAGCGAAGTGAGGTGAAATAACTGAGGCAATCTAGGGAGCCAGAGCTTGTAGGACTAACCCTGCAAGCTGCATGCGGGATCCAGGTCTGTAGGAAAGTGGTTTTGAATATTGACTAGTGCCATGGCCCTTGGGATTGGGGCAGAACATGTCAGAGAGCAGAGGCTGCTTCTTATAGGGCTGCAGGTTGGACAGGTCTGTAAATTGCTGGTGCACAGCAGACATCCATGGAGGTCCGCTTCTTAGAAAACCTTCCTAGCACAATTTAAATCATGGATTTCTTAGCTACACTGAATTTAAAGGCTTTCAAGGGAGACCAGTAAGGCAGATGATTCTACCAAGCAAACCATTACTGGTATACTGGTTTCTCAAAAGTAATTTAACAAGTTCCTTTGTCACGGCTTCTTAAATTAACTGGCTGTAAGTAAAAGCAGAGGTAACCACACAGTTAATTAACTGGTTCAAAGAGAGAAAATGATGGGAAGGAATGGTCAGTGTTGGTAGTGGAAGGAGGTCACCCGATGGAGTCTTTGCCATGCCTTGTCCTCTTTGGAAATCACAACACAGGGAGGAAGACAAGATTTTCCCTCGGAGAGCTTGCAAGTCTGATATAGAGCCTATATTGTGCAAGACAGAGTTTCCCGAGCTAGCTCGTAAGTGAACTATAGTGTACATGGAGATTATGACAGTCCCATACCGATGTTATCACCAATACTGAAAGCAGTTTGGCTGCATTAATGTGTTACTGCACGTAAGCCAACCAGTTCTGCCTATCATCTGAATTTTATTTGCGAAGGTGCAATGCCACAGTGTTGCTATATAGCAAAGACAGTAATTTGTGCTGGCCATGGGACCCCTGTACCAGTTTCCACTACATGTAAATCAGACCAGACCTGGGAGAACAGAAGGCAGAGATCCCCATCTCTGGAAACCAGCGCAACCTCTTAAGATCTGCAAGTATATGCAGAGCAAATTAGGAAGAGAATTACAAAGAGACCAAGAAATATCCCCAGCAGGATGGTTTTGGCCATGCTTTTGAGCCTCCCGAGCAAAGCATGGAGTTGGTTTGTTATCAGTCACTGCCCCTCGGTCCCTGTCACCCCAGGCACGTGCAGTAGTTGTCGGCCACCCTCCTGGGGAACGCTTGCAGCTGGTGAGAGATGTCTGCAAATGTGAGGCTGGGTGGGACCTGCTGGTCACAGACAGTATCTGGCACAGTGCTCAGGGAAGAGGTAAGAGTGGGAACAAATAGAAATTGAATTAAAATAATTTTAACAGGTCTGGGAGCTGAGTGAGTGATTCTTTCCCTGAGCCGTTCAGACATACCGGGACAATGAAATATTTTCTGGGGATGACATGCCAGCAGTGAATCACCAATGGTGATGGCTATTTTATTCGTTTCTACTTTCTTAGCCCCACAACATTATTACCCTTTTGCACTGTCAGATATCAAAATCATATTAACGATCAGAAACTGTATTAAACTGTCTGAAAATGAAATAATGTGGTAGCACATTTGAAGGTTAGAGACGGCCCTTGGGTGTAATTCACTAAACCATAATCTACCTGCCTGGTGCTCTGCAGATGAAGCAGGAAGCATCATTTCTGGGAAACTAATTACCGCTAAGATATACACTTCCCCACCCCCAAACATGCATGCAAACGATATTCTGTACATCGCAAACTAGACAGCTGGAATAGGGGAGTCATCCAAGTGGGAACCAGCTCAAAAGACATTTTGTTTTTCATTGCATCATTACAGTCTTCCTTAGCACAGCCATCAGGAGAAATGTGTTGCTCCTGTTACATGCAAATACATATGAGAAGGGGGAAAAAAAGCATTGTTTAATGATGAGAGAAAGAACTAGAGATACAGCCCGTTGCTACAGCAAAACAGACAGTTACCAGGGGTAGTGTAGGAGCTATTTGAGAGGTGACTGAAAGCCCCTAGAATGAAATATTTTAATGGGGATAACAAGACTAGCGGCCAATTCTAACTCTGTGTTCTATAAAAAGAGATTTTTGTGCGCCTGGTCTTATATTAATGAAAGAAGTATAATTACTGTTTATTCTTAGTCCTCTCTAAAACACAGGTCTGCTGTTAATCCAGAGTCTAAAGAAAATATCATAGAAGGGCTTTGCTGTGATAGATGCATCATAAATCATGTAGGAAATCCTTCCTGAAATTTTATAATCTAATTTTGTCATCTCTGAAATGAAGGATGTCCTATCTGGCAGACAATAAAATGAAGCCAGTTTTACTAATTACGTTTATAACAGAACTGAAATGAAACATTTCTCCAGAATTTAAGTCTATGCCAAAAAGGCGAATTCGTTTTGTATTTGGATGGGTGGGCACAGCAGAGGGAGAAGGCTGGGAAGAAAGAAAACTACTGGAATATTTTGCCCCCAATCTTGAGTTTTTCTAAGCTCCTACTCCTTCATGGGCCTGTAAAACTGAGTGACAAAACCTGTAAGAATGAAATATTACACAAATAAGGATATTTTACAAAAAGCTACATGCTACCTACAGGCTCTTATTAGGCCTCAGTGTTGTACAAGACCACAAGTTCCAAAGCAGCTTGCCACTACATTAATTATCTAGAAATAATTACGTGATGCTTTCTTAGTGACAGTTAAAATGACTGGAACATTCGTTATCATCTTATTTTTGTAATGTGGAAGTGTAAATGTTTTAAATCGTTTGCTCTGCAATGAAGTCAACGGCAGAAAAAGGGTAGGATGTATGAGCTTTACTGTAGAATTCAGAGACAAAAGAGACAAACTTCCAAGTAGTCAGGACACCTCCTACACTGATTATATACAAACTTTGACAGGAATGACTTCTGTGCATGTTATGCTACATCTAGCATTAGATATTTGATGTAAATAATCCAGACAAAGAACATCATCAGCTGTCAGGACTACTTCCAGTTGCTAAGTCAATGAAAGTAACGTATGAGCATTTGAGACCAAAACTGAGCACACAGTACTTCAGCAAATGATTTACTAGTTAACTGCGACAATTCTTTGTGTGGCAAAAGGGCATTTTAATTTCACGTTTCTCTGATCATCAGAGTGCCAGCCAGAGATGTATTTCTTCAACAGGGGCACTCAGTTGTTCATGGACAAATACTACAACAGGTAGTGCACAGACCTCTCTGCACTTCCGTGAGTCTCCTTGGCATTATTGGTACTACACCATACTGAGATGATATATATTTTTTCTGAGTGAAAGATGTCAAGAAATAGGGTTTTTTTTCAGGCTGAGTTGCTGCCATCTTGTGTCGTTTCCTGCACTTGTTAAATCTATCAAATTGGTCAACACTCATATCTTCCCCGGTTCTCTGGTACAATTGGCTCACACCAGCTAGGAAAAAATGTGTGAAATTCTAGCAGTGCTCTTTTTGTTCACCAATAAACATTCCCTGGTTATTGTGTAGCTGTTGTGGTGGACCCCATGATCCACTCACCTAGTCTTCTTTCTTTCCTGGTAAAAAAAGCAATTATCTGCTGTTTCTACCTCTTGTACCGTGGGCAGCTTCTGTAAATCTGGAGTTATCTAAAGACAGTTACACATCCCCTGCTAGTAGAAGATTGTGTTATTACGGTCATGCTAAACAGAGATAGAATTAAATGTCTTGAAAAAAGGAAATTTATCACTTTTTAATGAGGAAGCATACATGTCATTAGTGAGGTAGTGAGGTGGAAAGTTTATGTGCATTAAGGCAAGGATGTCCATTGTTCTTTCCTCTCCAGCAAACTTTACCTTATGAAATCTCTCTGAGAGGGCATATACTGCTTAATAGATGTCAAATACATTTGCTTTCGGTAATCTCAAAATACACTAAAATACTTCTAAAAAAATAATTGTCCTTATGGGTAAACTTTGCATTTCCTACTTGAAAATGACAATTTTAAGTCCAACTTCATTAGAACACTTAGAAGGAGAAACAAATTACCATGCTTTTCTGTTTCATGCAGATAATTGGACAAAATACTGAAGTACTACTTCAGATATTATTTGGGTCTTAATTAGGCTAAGCTTTCATCGAGTTCAGTTTAAAGCCTCAGTTCTGAAAATATCATCTAGTTGCATGTATACAGCAAATAGATAGCCTCATAAGTATTTGTAAGATAGGTGCCAGGGATATCAGCTTACGTGTTTGATTTCTGCTTCATTTCTTGCTGTCGAATGTCATGCTTCAGTCAAATAGGCAAATATTATTAATGTATGAAACAGTTCATAGAATTATAGAATCATAGAGTCATAAAGGTTGGAAAAGACCTCAAGGATCATCAAGTCCAACCCAACACCACCCAACCCACTCAACCGTGTCCCGAAGCACCACATCTACACGTTTCTTGAACCCCTCCAGGGACGGTGACTCCACCACTGCCCTGGGCAGCCTGTTCCAATGCCTCATCACTCTTTCAGGGAAGACTTTTTTTTTCTAATATCCAGCCTAAACCAATCAAACAACCATTCAGACTGACAGCAGCCTGGCATCTTTCTGAACGAGATGCACCTTTTCTGCCTTTGAGACCATAGCGTAGTGTGTTTTCTGCAATCACCAGAATAATTACGCTGGTTGACACAAACTCCCAATGTTTTTGCTGCATTCAGAATTCTGTTGTTTTTTTTTTTCCTTTTCAGAACAGTTGATTGGCAGACACTGCTCAATAGCTACCGCATTGCACACTGCAGTAGCTGCTTTTTAACAGTGTGTGTTCCGTAGGTAGTTCAGACCCCTACATATATCATTTACTTTATAGCGAGCGGTTGGTATCTTTTGAGATGACAGTGACAATATAAATCTGAGCTTTCACTACTGGGATCTTTGAGTCAGAACTGTTCTGTCTTTTTGAACATTTCATTTTATGCTGCTTCTCTTATCATTATCAACTAATACTTTTCTAATTACATTTTGCTTTTAATAAAAATAACTCTCAAACAGATAGAAATCATCAGTGCCAAATGACTGTTTTTCGTATGTGCTAAACCTCTCCGTAGTTGTTTCCTCTGTGGGAACACAATTTGGAGGATTTTTATGTTGCATTGAAATTCTACGTCTTCCTGATTTGAAATTAAAAAATGTAAAGCTCTCATTCCTGTTTACTTCAATTTAGAGACAGGTTCAAGGCTCTGTTGAGCAATTCAGCATTCAACCTCAGCATTCAGAAGGTTGGGGCTTTGGTATAAAGGCTATTCCAAACCAAAATGTCACTTCGTCTTCCCGAAATCATACTTACAGACCATGAGTTCTGTCAAATACATAGTGCTGTGTTTCCCTTATGAGTCAGTGTTAATAGAGCACGACATAAAAAAACAACCAAACAGGTATAGTTCTCTGTTTGTCACATGCCTAGGACAGAGAGCAGCACTGCATAAAGAGAGACGTAAATAGAGTACTGTTTGTCTGTGTTGTCCCAGCCACTGAAGAAATTTTAATGAAAAATGTAGTTCTTGGCTCTTCCTCCCAGTCAGTATGTTCACCTTTTTTTCAGCAGCACAAAACTGTAGTTGAGACGCAGACCACAGTCTCGATAGCAAGAGGTGCCATCAGCTCTGCTGTTGGAGCCTTTTTCTGCCCAGGAGCCATGTAGAGTTCACCCCAAGCAGGAGACTGCATGTCACAGATCTGGCAGATACCGTCTGCAAAATTGCTGGAAACCCAGATGAAACCAGGCACACTGCGGACTCTCCCCACCTCTTTGAAAGGGATCCCACCAGGAATTCCCAGCCCAGTTGGCCATTTTGAACCAGCACAGTCGCCTTGGTGCCGTACGACCTGGAACATCTGTCCCTTCACCAATTAGACCCTTTCTTAAGGCTAAATTAAAAATGATTCTAATTAAACACAATAATGGAGCTATCAATCTGTGTTACTGAGGCTAAACAAGGATGTAATTAGTTATTGATACAAAAAGATTTGTTTAAACTGGTTTGGTTTGCTTTTCGTCACCCCAGGCTTTAAGTCAGCTTATACAGAACTTGAAAACAACCACCACTTGGATCCTTATTTTAGGCTAAAGATGCACATGGAAGCACACTCTTGACTGTCCAGTCAGTTCTTCTGTGTTCCTCTCTCTTTTAGATAAGAAATTTGCATGTTTACTTGTAATATTATTTATTTTGACTGGCAGTGCATTGCCTCCACTCTTCAAGTGATCTCTTTAACAGAGAACTTCTTCCAGGACTAAACTGGAAATAGTTTTTAATCTCTGCTGTAATTTGTGTCTTCTCACCCACTTCTGTTTCCCAGGCAGCGGACGTGCATTCTAATGGAAGACATAGATATTGCAAGAGTGTGGCAACTTCGCCTGCATTGATCTAACCTGTGAACAGTATTTTTGCCCCAAATTAATTTTATCAGAGGATTAAATAAAAGGAGAGTGTAACTTGGTAGTAGTTTGTTCCTCAGCAAATGACAAATCTAGTCAAAAAAGTTATTTTAAAAATACATTTTTTTAAATTGTATTATGAGTTTTTTGCCTGACTATTGTCATATGGATTTCATGCAACCTTCAATTTTTCAGGTAGTCCATAAGGAGTCCAATGATAATTTGGACATTTAGAAAATAAAAATATAAAATTATTTTGGAATAAATGGAGGAAATGGTTTGCAAAATGTAGACAGATGGGGTTATTTTGTTCCAATGTACATTACACCTCCACTGAGATGAGCACTGCTTCCTCATCGGTCATGTCCTTAATGGAAAACAAAACCAACACCAGACCACTGTTGCATGGAGTTGTTTCATCTGCTACCAGAGGACAATTCACTTCCCTTTGTAGAACACGGAAAGCTATTAAAAAATATCCTTAAGTCAACTTCGATTTATTCAGTCAAATCAAGACCAAACTTCCTCATATTTCTCTCTGTCAACTTAAAGGAGAACTGCAACTAATGTGAGAAAACATTTAATTTCCAACTCCAATTTATGTACAGAGCCTTAGCTATAATCCACATATAGGAAGCCAATGAATGACAGATGCATCATACCAAATTTGTGGCATGGTCAAATCACCAGCCTGTTCACTGGTGTCCATCTATAAAGCTGTCAGATGGTGACCACTCTGGCCATAGACAGCATAGGCTTAATTAAAAAAAAAAAAAAATCCATCAACAAAGCAAAAGGCTTTTGTTACCTTTTTTAAAATTAAGTTCCACTGCTCAATATCTTGTTTAACCCCCAAGTGTTCCAGTCTGTGAGAACAATAGTGATTGCTAACACATTAAAAGAAGAGCATGTCTCTGATGTAAGTCCAGCAAAGACCCTACTTTACTGTATTTTTCATTTTGTTTTGCGTTCCTCTTCCTTCAGTGATATTTAGTGCAACCCGTGCAGAAAAAATTGCATGAAAAAATTCTATATATGGCTTAGATCAAAACAAAGATTTACAGCCTTATCATTGCTTTCTGTAATTTAGTTCTCTGAGGTTCATTCTCACTTCTCTTAGGTCTCCATTTTCAAGAGTAAAAGAAAATAATCCTGCTGGTAATTTTACTCTGTCACAGTTTAATCCTTAGGCTGTGATAAGTACTAAAGAATAATCAACCAGCTCATGCGTCTGAGATATCATTTATTTTTTCCTATGAATACATTTACACAACAAAAATTGTGTGTTTTCCTGCCTATTAGGGGATTGGTGATGGTGCATAATAGTCTCCCGTATTAACTGTGAAAACAGAATCTAGGATCCTTTCTTTTTATTCAGTTTCGAGGTATATTTAGCTATACAATTACTTGCAAATTCATAATTGTACACTGAGACAAGAAAATAAGGGATCATCTCAAAAATCACTACGGAGGACAGTGGATGAAAATCTCTTAAGAACATTAAATAGGTCGGAATACATGAATTACATGCTGACACAAATTTAACATTTTTTTCAGGGGGGAAATTGTCTGTATCAAAATGCTATTAGACTACTTGACATCTTTTAAAGTCAAGCCCTCCAGGAACATTCAGCCAGTTGATGCTACATGTCCCGCTTTTCAGAAGCTGATGAGATTCTTTTGTACCCATCCCTAGTTATCTAACCCAGTTACACTTCCACGTGCTTTGTTGTGTTTCTAAGGAATGTTGATTTTGCCATTTTAGGCTCTTACTGCACCTACTGTCATTATTTTGCTTGGAGATAGATTATGTTTGCTGTCCAGAATTGACTGGAAGAATCATAGAATCACAGAATCATTAAGGTTGGAAAAGACCTCAAGGATCATCAAGCCCAACCATCAACCCAACACCACCCAACCCACTAACCCATGTCCCCAAGCACCACATATACACGTTTCTTGAACCCCTCCAGGGATGGTGAGCAGCAGAGGAGTTCATTCACACCTGTTAACTAGCCATGCAGCTGTACCTATATGGCTGACATGATTAACATGTTTCTCCTAATGTGTTTTTTGCTGGCTTCTTTGCATATTGTGACAAATGTGGTGTGATACTGTCCCAAAACCTACAAAATTATCTGAGTGTTTATTGCTTGCTGCTTACCAGAACAGATGGATGGAAATTTCAGGGCCTTAAAAATGCAATGAGAATGGCACAAAAAAGCTATAAGTGTTATTTCCATCAATAAGCTACAGGTACTAGTCTAAATTCTCCTGCTTCCACCTCCTGCATAGTCATCTGTATTTGGGGGCTCATTTGTGTTTTATTCTATAGAAGTTGAAAAGAGCAAGCAGTTGCAACCGAAGGTTTTGTGCAACTCTCGGCCAACACACATTTCATCAAATAAATTTCCTATATTTATGGTGTTTAAATACTTCTAATCTAGACTTCTTGGATGACGACTGCCTGATCAGATTCCAGAAGTAGAATCACAGAATATTTCGAGTTGAAAGGGACCCATAAGGATCACTGAGTTCAACTCCCTGTTCCTTGCAGGACTACCTGAAACTAAACCATATGACTAAGAGCATCATCCACATGCTCCTTGAACTCTGACAGGCTTGGTGCTGTGACCACTTCCCTGGGGAGCCTGTTCCAGTGTCCAACCGTGCTCTCAGTGAAGAACCTTTTCCTAACGTCCAATCTGACCTTCCCCTGGTACAGCTTCATTCCACTTCCTTGTGTCCTATTGCTGCCAAGAGTATAACGTGTGTTGAGTTATGATTCCATTATGATACTTCCTGTGTCATGCTTTCCTGTAGACTGTATGATAATTTATGTGAAAAATTTGGCATTTGATATTCATTTGTGGTTTGGAAGTCTGTTCTGAGAAGGTAATCTGCCGTCATAAAGCAAAATCTATGCTTGAGACAAGTACAACCTACTCCCACCTACTTCAGGCATTATCTAAACCTCAGTGAATTGAGTGAATATATTTATACCATATTGAAAAAAAATTTGGAGGAGGTCCTCCTGTTCCTCCAAAATTCATAATGTGAACAGACTGAAAGGATTCTGATTTCATTTCTCCTTAATTACTGAAGTTCTTGTGATACCTCATCCTCCTCTCCCTTGACAAAACAACCAGGAAGACACACAATATGTACTTGAGTTCTCCGCAAACAAGGACCAGGCCATTTAGTGCTTAGACTGGAAATGACCTGGAAGAAGAATTTTGAAGCAGAGCGCTCTATCTCATTTCTTTCAAATAATATTAATACCTACATCCTACACAAAACAAGAAAATAAATCTAACCAATAATGTGATATAGTAAAATCAATATTGATTATAAGGAGCAAAAGTGCTTTATGGTAACAGTAACAACCTTTTAGGATCCCTTAGGAAAATAACATTGTAATAAAACTGTAATAAATTACTGAAATCTAATCACCTTTTAAATAACCAAAATCCTTTAATGGAATTTATGTTGTCAGAAGAGCTGTTGCTTTTAAGCACAGGGCAAACATCTGCTGCTGCTGCCCGCAGTTACTCGTTGACATGCAGCATGCAGCTTTGTCTTGACAACCTACCTTTTCTGATTAAATGAAGCATTTTTTCCACACTTGCTCTTTGTCTCGAGCCTTCTGCCTCTTTCTGTCTAACCCAAGAGTACCCCCAAGGGGCCTGCAAAGGGTGGGGAGGTTCCTGGGGAGCAGCTGCCCTCCGAATGTCTTTGATATCACTAATAAATTAGGAGCACTAGGCAATAAATTGCCATTTCAACACGTAGCTTGTCCCCTTGCCCTCCTTCTGCAGAGAGAAGAATGTCTTATTTTGAACGGTGAATTACTTTAATATATATCTGTTAGAGAAGATAAATACATTAGAGAGGACAAATCAAAGAATTAAATTGTGCATTTGTGCTGGAAACAGTGAGGTTTGTGATGGCCATTTGTTCCTGAGAGATCTCAATATTAGCTTTACACTGATTTCTGAGACAATTCCATCTGCAGATATGAACTTTCCCATCACTGAAAAGTGTTCAAGGTCTGCGCTCTCATTCCTGCTCAGACTTCAGATATGCCAGGCCCTGGCAATTGAATGCTTTTAGGGGAAGCCGTGACCTTGAACTCAATTCAGTATTTTATAGGAAGCAATTTTACTGAGCAGAAGACAAATTTGCTGTGCTTTCAGTAGCCTGTGTTGCTAGGGAGATGTGTTACAATACTCCACATTATTCAGAATGTAAGTGCACAAAGGCATTTCGCCTTGGTCATCCTATTGCCATCATTCAACAAAGAGATGAGGAAGGTATGATGATGAAAATCCCATTTATTGCCCATTCTAATGTGACTATTTGGAGTCTGTGTGGTAGACACGAGCCCTTTTCCTCCAGAGACCTCTGACGAGCTGCTAATTAAAAGTTGATCCAGAAGAACTTTTTCAAAATCTTTTTTTTCAAAAAAAATTTTTTTTTTCAAAACTTTGTTCCCTCCGGTACTCACAAGAGCCAGAGACGAGGGCTGGCTGCTGCGTGATGTTGTGTCATAGAGAGAGAGATTCAGGCTGTCCCTGAAAAAGCTTCTCCAAGAATGAGAGCTGGCAGTAAAGCACTCGAGCCAGTTAATGCCCTTCGCCCATCTTCACTCGAACCACTGAAGCCTAAAGAAAAAGTTGCAGAGGGTGTCAATGTGACATCTGAAATCCTAATTTTCCACAGCATTTTGCGTTACGTACTTCTGACAGCATTGCTGAAGTGATGGAATTCTGAAAGAGTAATCTGTATTATTTATAGCAAAAAAAAAAAGCCTTTGATATTTTTACTGACATGTTGTAGAATAAATTGAATATTTGGTGCAACTGTTGTTTACCTTCAGTTACACTCTCTGCTGACAGGACCAAATACATGTCTGTGGCTGAAAAAATTATGCATTTCTTCTAGTTTGTTATCTGCCTATACTGTTGGTATGTCCACACGCTTAGGGATGTGCACACGCATGCATACAGCTACAGGTACAGCAGGGAAAGGTGGGAGGGCTGAATAGGTGTGTCACAGTGCACATTAGCATCAGACACCTTTTAACTTTATGGGTTAGATAGTATTCCTTTCGACTTTCAAATTTCAAAATATTTATCTTAATTTTATAATATGCATTGGGTTAAATTCTGTATTGTACTTATTTTCTCTTAAAATGTTTCAACAAAGTAATGAAGTGATATGATTGAATGATTTCAATTTTACTACAAAAGTTTTTGAAATGTTGGCTTTTAGTCCTGACACTGAGTTGGAAAAAAAATGGAACTGTTGGAATTTCCTCTGGAATTGAAATGATTTCTCCCAGCCTGCTGTATACGTAAGTGAAAGATTTACATATGAATGGTCTACTGGCAACAAATAAGAGAAAGCTGCTTCAGTAAACACCTTTAAAAAAAAAAAGAATATTTAAATCCAGAAACAAATTTAAGGGGGATCCTGCATGCAAAATTTCCGTATGGGTAATATTTATGCTCTGCAAATACTTGTCCAAGTTTTGTACTCTTTTGTTTTGCCCCTCAAAAAACTGAATCACAACAGGCTGCATCCCACAGTCCCAACCTGTAATTCCCAGGTAATTGTCCAGCCTTGAAAAGAACGGGGAATATTCTTCACCATTTACATTCAGGTCCTCCTATGTTTTATGAAAAGCAGACTAAAAGAATTAAAAAAAAAAAAAAGATGAATCAATGCATCTGTAATATTCTAACTTCCAAACTGTATTTGCTGTTTTCTAGAGTAAGCAGACAATTGAAGAACATGCCATGGAATCTTGTACCCACTTTAACAGTGGCATCACCGACTGGATGCATACAATCAAATCAAGGGATTTGACTTAGATGAAAGTGTAGTTTGGCATAAATGAAGTTACGTTAATAATATGTTTCACAATTCCATAAAAATCCTGTTTCTGGGGAACTGATTTGCTCTTGGAAGCTCCTAGGTCTATTTTTGAGTAAAAGCTGAGCCTCCTTTTGCTTGCTTTTCTTCTTCTTGTGGCAAAGACGACAAAAAAAGAAAATCAGTACCTTGAAGCTACAATGACCTTTGCACACAAAAAATCACTTATAACAGAATTTAAATTGTTGATGACTTTCATAATTGTCTTTTTGATTTTATATAATTTTGCAATTACTTTATGACGAAACATTAATCCTTTCTTCACTTTTAGATGGCTCATTATGCATAATATTGAACAGGACTAAGACTTCAGTGGCTCTGAAATACTGCATTATTTCTGTGTCATTTTGATACCCAAATTGGGTTCATTGAATTTGTAATTGGGAATCTCCCATATGTTTTCAACGTTAGACTCAGCTGGAGACAGAATATGATGTTCTGGAAGACTACTGAGTCTATTTTGATTTCTCTATAACTATGAAGTATTTAACTCAGGTCAACAGTCTCATCAGCAGATTTGCCTCCTTACTAGCCTTTTTTTCTACCTCTAGCTCTGCTAGTTGCAGGATTATTTCCATCAGCAAGTTGTTCTGTATCATGTGTTAGAAGAATTGGAAATAAGACAGAATACAGTCACAGTCCTGTTCCTGTTGGACAGGCAGTCATAGCACGAGATCCCTACTCCTGAAACAAGAGCTGACCTTCTTTTGGGTGGTGTTGGCAGAAGGGTCACATTCTCATTTGTCTCTAAGCCTAAACCATCTTTTCATCTTCAGCTGAACTCTTGATAGGTTAGTACATTAAATATATTGATTTGTTTTATTCTTCTCTCCTAGATTTGCAGGATTTCTTCAGCATTCCTAAGTGTGCGTGAGCTCAAGGAAAATTGCACCTGTGTCTTCCACACAACAAACTTGTTTGCTCATGATTGCAGCTGGAGAGAAGCACGAGTGTCTACAAGAGGAAGAGAGCAGTGAAAATTCCACCTCCAAGTCCTAGGATGAAAAAAAAAAAAGAGACTACAGCTTGTTTCTCATGTTCCCGCAAAGGAGAAAGCCTATGGCTGTTGTATGGCTGTCTCCTGAGGGTGACAGTGGCAAACAAAGCATTTCAATGCATCAAGCAGAGGACAAGTCCCCCTGAAAGTGGGATTATGATCAGATGGGAACTGTTGTGCAAAAATTAAACCTGTTCAGTGAAAAAGGGTAAATCACACAGCTGAGGTTTATGCCCTGAGGCAAAAGTTGAATATATGTGTATTTCACATAAGTTGCTGTGGTAATGCTGTCCACTGAAATATCTAGGTCTCTTACTTCTAGATAAACTTCTTAGAGTTATAATAATACAGAGTGGTGATTAGAAAAATGGATTTATATTCCAAAGTACCTGCTGTGCTGTAAGTCAGCTCAGTCTGGCATCCTAAAGCAGTTTGTGAAGGGTGCGCTAGTTTATTAAAATGATGTTTACAGCATCACTTTATGTTCTCCAAATCCAGCTCCAATTCCTTGGAAATACAGGGTGAGTATTTATAACATGTGCTACTTTGTGTAAAAGAAAATCCCCCTGGCCAGTCATTGCCAGGACTTGTTTGTTATGGCCTCACCTGCAATGTTCACCAGAGGACAATGCAATGCTGGCCACCTCTCTGAACTGATGCTTAATTTTACAACCTGACTCTCCAAATTAAATTGCATTGGTTCCTTCTTTGACTTCTGCATTAAAAATTACCTTGAGTGGTTTTAGCATAGTGACCCAGGAAGGTTCCAATTTAAAATGAATGAGCAAGGGTTCAGCTTTAGTCCTCATCCTATTAGGAATTATACTGAAAAAGCTCTAATAGCCTCCCCGTGTGTTTGGAAAACAAATCTTTCTGATGGTGCTTTGTCAAAATCCTCACTTTAATTCTTGCCAGTTTTACATTAAGTTGTCTGCTGGAAAGAAGTTTGATGGCAGTAGGAGCCCAGACCGAGGTTTATTTCAGAAACCCCAAGCACACGTTCAGAGCTGTCACCATTCTAGAAGTAGGTGCCCTTCTGCCTCTGCCCCACATCTGCTGTGGGTGGATCAATGCCTGCACCCAGAGGGCAGGGGACAAGTGTCAGGCGCTGCTGGTGGTAGAGACTGGTAAGAAAAAACGTTGAACTACAACACAATCTCCTTTGAAATATTTGTGGTTTTGGTTCAAGCATCGGTAAAACAAATTCTTTACATCTATGAAGAATATGCCCATATGTTCGTCTGTTTTGAGCTTGGGCTGCCATTGCTTTTTGTGGCTCTTGCCTCATTAAGGAATTCTCAGCAAAACAGCTGACTTTGTAGTCATTTCCCTCCAGCAACTGGATAACCCGTCTCTTTCTCCTTCTCATTTTGGGTCTATCCAGAGAGAATCTCCAAAGACAATGGGTAACATCATCCAGCACCACTGCTTTGTGTTGTCTTGGGCATCCACTGCATAGGAAACTCCGTATCAGTATAGAACAAAGACTATATAGTGAAAAACTGTATGGCCACTATCCTTTCTCTGAAAGCAGCTGGCAGCAAAGATACAGTAATTCCACCTTCCAGCAAGCAGTAGCCTGTGGTGTACTGAACTAGATCCTTGTATCTAGTGTGTAAGTTATTGGTTAGTGGCTTCCATCCTAAATCCATACTGAATTTTTTGTCTTGCCCCTCCTGAGTTATCTGCTTCAAAAATCGTGAGATTTTAGTGATGAGCTTCTAAGACTACAAATTTCCATTTCTAAGGGTGATAAACCAGGTTTCATTGGTTCTGTTCTGTGGGTACCAAAAGGAATCAGACTTCTGGCTGTTTATTGCCATTTATAATACTCCCAGTCCATTGGTGAAAACTTCACTGAAAACTTCCTGAGTCGTTTATACACCTCTAAATGGCTCCCAGTATCAGGTGCATAACATCTAGTAAAAACCCAAATCTGAACAAGTGCCTATTTATAATATTAGCTAGTTACAGTCTCTTGGAGAAGTAAGAAGAAATGATCTAGAATGAGTACCAAGCTTTGTAGCTGACACAAACAAATCTGTGCCTACTTTGCTTCGGGGGCAATTTGCTCATGCGAGACCAGTGGAGTTTTTCTGCTGTATGTTTGTCATTTGTAACATGCCGAGCCAGTATCTTTAGTGTTATTATTCATAAAAATTTTCTGTACCTTTTTTTTTAGACTTTTTGTCCCTTGATGACCTTCAAGATCCTTTTTCATTAGTTTGCTCTGAAAAGTAATGTATCATGATCAAAGTAACATATGGCCTAGGACTGGAGCTTGGATTTGGGAAATGACCAGCCAATCTGTGCTAATAGCCTAAATTGTTTCCTGAAGATTTCTATCCTGACCTGTTGTTTTGCAAGTCACAGTGCAAACTGGCATCTTTTCATGTGGCTGTTTTCAATTAAGTATGAATTTCTCGCCTCTGTTTCTTTTTCTTGTTTGTAAGGACAACATTGATGATGAACTCAAGATTACCAGGATTTCTCTGTGCAGCTCTCTGCATCAACCTCTCAGTAATTCCCTAAAGGAGTGTTAAATATTCTGAAAATGTACACTGATGGTACAAGGGTGCAGGCTGATCAGCCATATGGCCCAAATTTTCTTCCTTGGTTGGTTATTGAAACATGTTCTCTCTTCTGCATCTTTATTCAATGCTTTTGGATCTCTGTACAAGCAAAGCGTTCTCTTAGTTTCTTCCTGTGCATTAATAAAATGTGTCTTCTATGCTGGTTCCTCTATTTACAAGTCAAGAAACCTGTTTAGTTTCTCTTGACCCTCAACTTTCACGAAAATGAAACTCAGGATACAATTTGTAGATTGGTTGTGCTCTTCCAGCTTAATTCCTTATTCCATAAAGGGCTTCTTTCTTCTCTGGAAGCTGACCTCCAACTCTTCCTCAGCTGTCCGCAACTGAACATTACGCTGTGTGCTTATTGCTTAACAGGGGTAGGCTGGCCCCTGTATGACCTAAATTTTAATTTTAATTTTTCTACTGCTGGGTTCTTTCAGCACCATCTTGTTTCCGGCTACATGTTGGGTGTGTCTTTAGGTTCAAGACATCTTCCAGGCTTAACTCGTGTGAAATCAATATTCCTTAAACAAAGAAGTAAATAAATTGTGAAATGAATGCTCCTCATGATCACAGCTTCTTCTCTGCAGCAACAGGAAAATGTTTCACATACTGAGTGAACTTGGTAGTGTCAGAAATCATCCAATCTGCTAACGGTCTTCCAAAAGCCCACTGCTTGCTGATACAGATTTGACTCTCTTGCCCCGTATTCAAGATGGATTCAGCTCTAAGAATCTTAACAGCTCTGTTTTTCCGTTCAGTAAAATTATCATTACAGTTTATTTGCTTCAGACACAATGCAGTGCTTAGTACAAAATGCCTGAAATATGCCAGCTTCAACTGCTTTTGCACAGTAGTACTTGGCTCCCTACAGCAATTTTCCAAACTTTTGCATTTTGGGGCTACATGACTTAAAGATATTATTCCCAATAATATGCAAACTGCGTTGTTCTGTGAGAAAGAAGTAAACATGAGGTGTTTCTGTAAACAAAAATAAAGGATGAAAGACTACTATGCTGCAGTTCTTCTGCTCCTTGAAGCTCTCAAAGCTCTCAAAATTAAATAAGAATTTAGAAGAAAAATATTAGAAGCTATATTGTTGCTCAAATATTTAATGGTATTATTTTCCTTTCACCTCTTGGATTCTTCATCTTCTTGTATAGTTGCTAAATACCTTCCTGACCTCTAACTTTGACCTTTCTCTGAAGTCTGTGCTCGTTATCCTGTGCTACGTTACCTGGATGATTAATTGGCTTGTCAAATAAATCACTATGTGCACTCAGCTACCATTGCTAATAAATTAATCACTTCGGAAAAGAAGATGTTAATGCCATTCTAGCACGTTCAGACAATTCTAGAACTGAGAATGTACTTGAGTTTGCATTCCGACCTGACCCTGCCCATGTGCACCACCAGCAATATCAAACACGGATTATTGGTAATTTGGTATTTTTGTAGAGAGTTGGTTTGGAATCTGGCCACTAATAGTACGAGACATGAAGACCTCTTTTAAAAAAGAAAAAAAGCAGCACTACTGGATACCTCTCTGCCTGGAGTTGAGCAATGATATCATCACAAGAACTCAAAATGAGGGTCACAGTGACATTATGGAGATGAACAATGTCTATGAGCAATAGACATCATTCCTACAATGTATTTACATTCAGAGGGATGTCCCTGGAAAGGGCTTGTTTGACCTTTTGGACGTGGACCCTCCTGTCTTTTATCTTTCAGCTCTGGGTGCAGAAGGACGCCTGCACGAGGCTCCTTCCTGTTCCTTGCATTTTCTGAACTTTCTTCCTTGCTCTAGTCTCTGCCTAAACCCTGCTTTTGCCTTGATGCCTTTTTCCAGCTCTGCATCAACTCTTGGCTCCTCTACTCTATTCACACTGCTAATCCACCCCCATTAAGGTTAATCAAGAATTAGAATATTACAAAGATTTATTTACAGTGATTGAATTCTTCTATTTTACCTTAAAACTGAATAAAATACTCAGGATTAGATTCCTCTCATCCCCCTGAAAAGTGATTGGGCTTTTTTCTTAGGTTAAAAGTATTTAGAGATGAGGAAGTGAAATTTATGGGTTATACTACTTCCACAGTGGCACATATGAGGTTTACATTGTAGAGAGAGTTTTAAACTACTGACTTTGTTTTCATTCAAAATCAGAGGGAGGCACAGGAACAGGTTAATCAAACTTTGGAGCCAAGTATCTCCTCTCAGTTACACTGGTATAGAGCTGAGGTAGAGGACAGAATGGTTACTTCAGATTTAGATAGGCTTAAGTGGCAGTAAGTTTCGGCTCTTTGTCTTCTTTTGTGTATCTAACAAATTGCATTTTCACCAGGAAATGCCTACTACATTTTTAGTGTATTTGCTGGAGGAAGAAGAAGTATATTGCTTTGGTTCATTTCTATAACCCTTCGTAAGAATGTTACATATTTCTGGTTTTATATTTAGGCTGACTTTTTACAATTCTCAAGAGAGTGCATGAAGTTTCAGAAGAGAGCTGTTGAGAAAGACATTTCTGAAAGGCTGAGTCTTTTCCCTTGAACAGCATTAACTTTCATATTGCAATAGAAAATGTAGTTCTATTGGCTTTTGGTAACTTTCTCACCCTCTAGGAATAAAAAGTGCATAAGGGTTCCTGCAGTAGCGAGGTTCTTTTATTAATAGCAAACATCGAACTATAGAGTTGGTGCAAATATATGTATTGCCTGTTTGTTTTCCATAAAGTAGAGCTGGAGGGATGGATACAGGTGCACGGTAGACTGGAGATGATGGGGGACACTGGTTTGGATGCAAGAAATAGTAAAACTAAAAGAAAGAAAGTATTTGATGAAGAAGATCATCTCTAAGAGTTCTTCTAATCAATTCTTGGGTCATGGTATATGGTTTCTTCTGCTTAGGGTGCATACCACATGAAGTTTAGGAATCACTCAACTTATGAGATGTAGAAAGAGAAGATGGTTTCACTGTGCTCCCTCAGGCACGCTAGACCAACTGCAAACAACTTTCTGCCAATTAAGAAATAACAAAAATAAATACATAAAGACTCCTCTCAATTAAATAAATAACAAATAAGCTCCAAAGGCAAAGGTCTGGTTTGAAGATTGATAGTAAAATCCTACTGGCAATGTCGGGAGGAGGATGTGAAGAGTTATGCGTATCGTTATTTTCTTGAAAAAGCCTTCAGAGTAATGTTATTTAGGCTATAACGTGAAGCATGGCAAAGTTCAATAATGCTTGATTAGCTTGGGAAAACTTTAATTAAACTTTTCTTTGTGTTATAGGTGTGCATGATAGCAGAATCTTTGATGCATATTTTTTTTCTGTATAGGACCTTTGCCTCATTCAATATCCTGAATGAGTGCAGAATGTCACAGATTCAGCATTACCCAACAAACCACACTTCTGACATTTTCCTCCATATAAATGCTTGGTTTCTCATCTGGAACAAAATGATTCTCATGTATCTTTTCTGCATATCATATTGGATAAATGAGAGAGAAGTAGGTACTGGGCTGTCTGCTTGAGTGAGTATCTGCTGCATTCCAAGGCGTTCAGCTTTCAGTGGCCCAGGTTGCCCAGAGAAGCTGTGGATGCCCCATCCCTGGAGGGGTTCAAGGCCAGGCTGGATGAGGCTTTGAGCAACCTGGGCTAGTGGGAGGTGTCCCTCAAAAGACATTTCCAATCTGTTGACCTGATTTTTCCAGTTGCTAACAGGGTAGCTTGTCTTATTTTCATATAAGAAAGCTGCCACCTTACATGTTAGCTTGGCCACAGTGCAACAGAACTTGTAAAGCCATGATACAGTAAATTTTAAAAAATATTAACATGCTAGAAATGCAATCATAGTAGGATAAGAACAAAATAAATTCAGAAGAGAACAGAAAAATGAAACAAACAACTGTCCATTGGGATTACTTGGGGCAGATAAAGTATAGTTTAAGAATCTTTAAAGATATATCCTGAATAGAGATCCCTTAGAACCTATGGAAAGGACTTTGGGAAAACCTCCAACTTTTTAAAATGGATCCATTCCTTTTTTTTTTTTTTTTTTAACTAACATTGAATTTAATGAAGATTTTTCTAAGCTATATTGATAAAAAATTCATTACAAGTAGTGATTGCCTGTGGTTTAGATGAAGCAATTTTGCATTTATCGTTGTTAAACCAATACGTTCAAAATGGTAAATCAGGCTACAGAAGTCATTACTATTGAAAATTGGGCAAGAGATGACCTCACTACATGACCTCATATTACCACCCCATGTCTTAACGCAAAATCAATGAGAGCTCAAACATTCCTGGATAGAAACCTGTCCAGTTTGCTCTTGAAAACCTCCACTGGTGGAGACTCCATAAACTCTCTAGACAAGCTGTCCTACTACTTAACTATCCTTACAGCAGAAGGTTTTCTCAATGTTTAACCTTAATCTCCCCTGCTGCAATTTAATCCCATAAACCTGGTTTAAAAATCATGAGATTTTAAAAGTAATGTCCCTTGGGATCTTTATATTATTTGCCTTCTGGTGTTTGATCCTTTCAGATTAACCTTTCCAAATGTCTCTTAGCAGCCATGAGAACTTGAAGCTTACTTTCTGAAAAGAAAACTAAAAGTTGAATTTCTTATAAAATAGCTCTGTAAATTGGGATTTCAAGAAAAAAAAAACACCCCAAGTTGCAGGGTGTGTAATAAAAATGCAAGAGCGAAAAACTCTCTGTGAGAAATATATGCTGGTTGGTGTGCCAGATTCTGTGAACCTACATCGGAATTAGCGATGCATTTTTATAAATGATTATAAATTTAAGGCCTGGTTCAGGACTTCTTTAGACTGGTAAAAATAAGTAGAAGCCAGTGAAGTGTAAACTGATGTAAACTAAGAATACATCTCATCTTTAAGAATGTAAAGTTGCTTTGCTTGTAAAAAAAAAATCACTTTCTGAGATGTTTTCTATGAACTGTTTCCACTAAAAACTGCAAGGCAAAAATAAGCATACTGTGCATATTTAAGTATTATTAAAGCAGATCAGCTGGAACAAGCAAATTTGGAGCTAGATTAATTTTTGAAAGCAATTCTAATGTTAACTAATGTGTGTTCCTGAAAACTATTTATTACACAGCATTAGTGGAAAGAGGTAATCTAACTCCGCTACATCTCCGCAAAGTTATACATCTCTTAATTTTGTTCTCAGTGCGATTAATTACAGCTTTAGTTGTCCTAGGTAAGAGAGAAAAAAAATTTAAAAGTCAAGTTTCAGTAGCAGCTGAAATATGGATTTGTTAACCTGATTAAAGGGCTGTGTCCCCCACTCATGCACTCATTGTATTGTTAGGGAAGGAATTTATCAGTGTACTGGAGTGAATTTCTCTGATTTTAGCAATTGCTCAGCTCGTCGGTGTTGTGCGCAGTCTTTTCTTTACCTGACATAGAACTGAAGGTGAAAGGCTGCAAAATCCTTGGCTGCACTTAAATCTCATGCCAAAAATTACTTTCTTGTGTGTCTGCTCTTGGCTGGTAGACTGCAACCAGTTCTTTCAGATGTGAGGAGACTGCTGCTACCATCCATGCCTGAGTTCCTTGGGAACTGGATTTACTCCAATACATTGTACATGGAAATAAAGCATAAATCAGATAACAGGTAGAGTTGATGCAAGGGGTGCTGAGCTGACACCTGGTGCTGTTTTCCAAGTGCAACACAAACAATTGGTTTTGACCTATAAAGACTCCTGGGGCTTCAAATCTGAAGACCAGCAGGACTTTGCGATAATGTCACAGCTGCAGTCAGAAAACATGCTAAAGCACCCTTGTTTTAAAGGATCTTCCATCAGTAAGTCCTCAGGAAGGCATCCTGACTGTCAGCTACCAATCCATTGATCTTCAGGACAAACTGCAGCCCATCTTTTCTGCCGTGCACTGGCTGCCATTAGGGTACAGCAAATGGAGAAGGTAAAGGGAGGTAATAGACTAGGAAATGGAAAAAACAAAAACAAAACAAAAAAACCCCAACAGTTTGTCTAGTTTGCTCCTGACATACAGGCTGGAGAAGTCACTTCTCTTCCTTGTGCCTCTGTTTCCATTCTCATCATTTGCCTATGTAACTAAGGCCAATTTTTTGATCATCTACAACCATTATTTTTAGAGTAAGTAACAAAAACAGTGATAGGGGAATGTACACAGACATTCTTTGGAGAAGTTTATCATCTGTTGACTGAACCTTGATGCTCTTTTCCGCCAATATATTTTCCTTGAAATATATGATCCTCCAGATACAAATCTGACTCAGCAAGGCATGATGGGGATACAGACTGAGTCTGGAATATTTGGTATCTGTGTCAGACTACTCCAATAAACCACTTTCCATGATACATTCTCCAGGTTCTGACCATCGATACTCCAAAGACTCCGAGTGTCAGAGGCTGTATCTAGACCTTTGTAGGTTTTTTGCCATTTCACTTACCTTCAACACAGTTCTGTGATCCCTTTTTGGAAACATTCCTGCTTGTGACAACCGCTATGGCCTGAGAAAGAAAAACACAGTATATGTTAGTACATGTTGTTAGAAACAGTACTGCCTTTTATTTGTTTTAAACTTCCTGCCTGCTAGTTTCATTTGGTACCTTGTAGTTTTTTCTTTATATGAAAGATAAAGAATTGTTATCTTTTAACCTCTCCCTTACTTTCATAATTTAATAGTCTTACATGATATTTCACCCATCTCTTTAGCTGAATAGCAGTCTCACCTTTTTCTCGTGTGAAAGCTATATTTTTCTCTGTATCTTCTCAGATTCTAACAGAATTCAGCTCCTTACAATGGATTTATACGATAGCATAGTCTCTTCCCTGTGGGAGCATTACACAGATGGAGTGAAGCCCTGATGTTCCATCAGGTCCACGCACATTACAGAAACAGAAAAAATGATGATACGACCTAGTGTTTGTACTTTTTATTTCATTCAGACCATTTTTGGAAGAAGATGTCTCAAGTTTTGTTCACATTAGGGTGCACATTTCTAATAGATGATGACATTGCTTTGAGCTCCAGATCTTTGCTTTACAACTAGTGCCGAAATAAGAAATACATTTTTTTCCTTTTTCCAGTCCTCAGCAAAGTGCCCTGTTCTGCAAATTACCAATTTGTTGTACAAATCACCAAATTACTGATGTCAAGGTTTAGCTACTCTGCAAGGGTATTTATTCTATGGAATCTGAACTTTCGGAGGTGTGCCACAGGTTATACTGCGAGTACCACCCACAGAGAGATATTTTGGACAGGAAGGTAGTGACTCAAAAATCATGCCAAAGAGTCATTCAGATGAAATACGACTTCACTGTAAGTTTTTACACACTTCTGACCCCCTTGAATCTTTCCCAAAAAGAGACTTCCAGAACTGTGGAGTGAGAAAATTGGGAGTTGTCTTTTGTGCTTCATGCTCACCACAATTGAATAAATCAATCTGAACGAAAGGCAGAACTGACCAGGATAATACCCACCAGGTAATCCCACTTCCTGAAGACTCTAAACACACTGTAACACATGCACACAAGCGTCTGCACACGTATGGACACATACACACATGACACAGGACCACACGGAGGAAGGGATGGGATTGCAAAGTGCGACAGTCTCGTCTTGTGTTGTAATAAACACTCACTCTTCATCAAGACAGGCAGCTAAGCTGAAGGTCCAACACGGCATCACAAGGCAGGTAACGGTACCGAAACAGCAGGCTTGCTGTACTGAAATTATTCATAGATCATGATGCATCAATTCCCTTTTTGCTGGTGATGGCCCCTTTAAACCTGTCGTTAACAGATTGCAGGACTGCCAATAAAGGACTGCCAGGCTGAAATGTCTCCCAAGCATTACATTCCCATTTTGTGTTAAAATAAAATAAACTTGGATATTCTTGCAAGCAACTCACTATCCTGGGCCACTGTTTCATTAGAAAATTCAAATACTTGTAGTGAGACTTTTTCTGGACTCTATTCATCTTCTTTCCAAAAAAGCAACGCAAAAATGACCAGGACTTACACTTTATCACTCATAACAATATGACAGAGATCAATTTCTGTGGCATTAAATACACAGAGAAACATTAGTCTGGAAAGACCCCAGCAGAGAAGAGAAACCCCTTCTCTGCTGGAGTTATTAAAATAGTGAGGCAAAACTTGGTGGAAGCCAACCTCCTTCTGTAGAGGCACACTCCATTTGCTATGAAAAATAGCCCAATTATGCTTCATTTCAGAATGCAGAAAAATGATCCAGCCACGTAACCACAGACAATACATCCAACATGTATAAATGGTCTCAGTGCAATTAGAATCATAGAATCATAGAATGATTAGGGTTGGAAGGGACCTTAAAGATCATCAAGTTCCAACCCCCCTGCCATTGGCAGGGACACCCTCAACTAGACCAGCTTGCCCAAAGCCTCATCCAGCCTGGCCTTGAACAC
>WKFP01015079.1:705734-739360 GCA_011057875.1 Pterocles orientalis
AAGTTGTTGGCTAGGATACCTGGAAACACTAAGACACACCCAGGCAAAACTGAAAAGGTTTCTCTTACAAGGTAATTTCCCATATATAATAGAATACAGAAGTTTCAATCACACACATTTAAAAATAATAGATAAATCCTCACTGTGCTAGTAATAATGGAGCCCCCAGAGACTCACTTTGGTAGTATCCTGGGCTTTGCTGAAAAATGATGAAATTCACATTAAGTGTTGTTGACCTAGGATACAGAAATATCTGTCAGTCATTGGGACTGCAGCTGCTTTGAACATTTCGTCAAAGTATTCTGATGTTCTGGTGTAATTGTTTAGTGTCACTACCGAATGTCTGCTTCAATCAATTCTTTTCATTTTTTCTTTGGTGTTTTTCCTTTTATTTGCCCTCTACCCTCCTCTGCCTTTGTTTAAATAATAAAATGAGAAGACAAAAATGATGGGCATGCAGTATAAATTGGGAAAGGCCCTTGTAGCAGACTTGAAATCAAGGAAAAAAAATGTTCTTTTGGGGGGAAAACAAATCACAAAAGACAGCACATATAGAATGCAGAGGAAAAATTCAAACATTTTCCTTTCTTTTTTTGGAAATCACACCAAGTTGTTAACTTCCTATCCAAACAACATGGCAGCTGTGAAATGTGACAGAATGGCCAAAGGGTAGGTGAGCTGGGGGAGCCTAGAGGAGATGTGGAGTTGGCTGTCTTTGTCATCCTGAAAAAAATGGGATGACTTTTTCTTGAAATTATCCTGCTGACAATTCTTTAGTGTATTTCCAGAATTCCCAGAGAAATTAAATATGACTTAATGTGACCTAGAATATCCTCCCTGTCGACTGTCTGTAACCCCAGGACATTTGGCCCAGAGTTCATATGTTTTCTCATAAGACTGAGATCATGTGGGTAGGTAGAGCAGTTCACAAGAGAGATTTAAACAAGCCCATTTCAAAAGACAAAACCTTACAAAGTTGTAAAACCCTACTCCAGTAGTTTTAATCCCTTTGGTAGGACAGCCCTGCCCGCAGTTTGAGAAAGGAGGAAAATGGGGAGATTTCTATTGAATTTTTTACACTTTCTGGAACTGGCCTTCTTGTAGATGAAAGCTTTCATGTTGTTAATGCTACCCATTTTTGTCTCCTGGTCTACTCCTTGCCAATACTGAAAGTCTAATTTTCTATATTCTCTCTCTCAAGCAGACATAATTCAAATTGATTCCCTGGGAGAGCTAAGCACACACCTTATTCTTTTTCAAAACTGAAACTTAAAAGGATTTATCGAACTGCAGCTGTGTCTGTGTTTCTTGACCAGCCCCAGAGTCCTTTTCTCTCTCTGAGAGCAACACAGGGAGAGTCACAGATCCAAAAATGATGGCCTAGACTCTGAGTTTTATTTCTACATATCTGGGTTTATTTATCTGCATGATGGTGTGCAATAATGAATTAAGAAATGTGCATTACAGGCTGAATAGCAGGCAGTGGGTGAACTTTGCAAACAGACGGTTTTAGAAGTGGGAAAACGGTTTGCCTGCATTTACACTCAGCTAAAGGATTGCTTGAGAGTGATTTAATATTCTATTAATAAGACAGTGATTTGTACAAGAGCTCCTCTCCCTCCTTTGACCTTTGGATTATTTAGTATTGCTCTAATATGGTAATCATTTGGAGTCAGCTTTTCAGGTTCCTCCATTGTACATCTTCTGAATAAATCCCGAGTTGAGTGTGATATTCAAAAGGTTAATGCAGGTTAATTCAGAAGAGTTTAGTCAGAAGAGAACAGTTAGAGCACCTCTTCTCTTTCCGATTGCCTTATCTGCAAGCGTCCAGCCTGGTTGGCTTATCCTTCATTACACTGCTTTGAGCCAGCAAGCTGTCATGACAATATGCTTGGGCTGGAAGGTCAGAGGCTAGGTCTCGGGTGGAACTTCTGCAGCGTTCGGTTAGTGGGGTGCTACCTATGGTTTCCGATCTGGGACCATCTTACCAAACAGACCACTTTGTAACATCCAACCTCCTGCAAATCTGGAACTGGAGGCTATAGATGGCAGTGTTGTACTAAAAACTTTGGCTGGCAAGGGAAGGTGACTTCAGGGTCCTGCTGATGGCACCCTATGTCACTGCTAGGAGAAGATTGCACCTCTTCCATCCTCAGTGCATGCACCCCCTGCCTTCCCCTCTCTGCCAGGGCTGGGGGCTGCTCTGTGCCCCTCCCTGTGGTCACCGTCCTCTTCTGTAGCTACATCAAGGGACAAACAGGCTCATCCTTTCTCATCTCTCCTTTTGGTCTTTTGTTTGTTGTCTGATGATTAATAGCTCCATGTGAGTAATTACAAAAGAGAAAAGTTACTTGTCTGTGCTGCTGCTGTTGCTGAATAGCAGACATTAAATGCTGCATGGAGCTGAGTTTCCTTAATGAGAGTATTTACTCGAATTTGTTTCCCTTGGTGGTGTGTGTATTTTTTTTATGCTAGTAGAGACTCCATTAATCAATAGGTTTTGCAAGGGACTATGTACTTCGGCAGCAAATTGTCAGTTACAATTCTTTGCTACTCGGTTTGTCCTCCAGAGCTGTTTATTTCATTGTTCCCTATTAATCAAAGCAGCAGAGGTGAAGACAGCTAGGAAAACTTGTGCCGGATGGTTCTGTTCATTCATTTCTGCTGTGATGTGTTAGTTTTCCCATCCCTCAGAGTCTGCCTGCACTTCGTCAAGTGGTTCTATGTCACCACGCCTAGGGCTACAAGAAGAAAGTGCTGATTTTTAATTTTTACTGAGCTCAAGTCTCAGTTTTTCTAGTTACGACAATGAAAAGTCCCTATTTTGCAGCTCTGAATGGTTCTGTACCAAGATGTTAAAAAACTGAAGCTCTCAGCCCCCTCCAAGGCAGGTCAGCCTTGTCTAATTTGGCAATGGGAGCAACAAGGCATGGATGTTAAATGTCTCGGCCAAGGTCACATGGCAACCCTGTAGCAGAACTGGGACTAGGATGCAGACTCCTCACCTCCCCGTTTTTTTTCTTCTAATCTTGTTTCCCCAGATTTAGTCACCAGACTTCACTAGAAAACCTGTTTATCGAGTAGAATCAAATCTTACAAGCTGCAGGCAGAATGCTGGTTCGAGTCCCAGTGATGAATACAGTCACTGAGCAATGCTGATCAGCTACATTTCCAAGTTGAAAAGACTATATGTCCCTGATCAAAATTGATTCCTTTATAAGAAAGTCTATGTGTAGACCTCAATGGTTTCTTTCCATTCTTAATGGCTTTACAGATGTTTTATTCCTTTTGCTCTCAAGTAGCAAGTGCTGTAAATGAAGAAACTTCATTAGCAAAATACAGAGAAAATTCACATTCTCGAAACGGAATATTCATAGCAAAACTTCTTAGACTTTGGGTTTTAACTGTTTTGGAAAGGTGACGGAATGCCGGGGTTCTTTACTCAAAAAGAAGGTGGCCACATATATTTGGGTTAATCGAGAACTCTGTCATCCTGCAGTGGTACTTTGCTACTGTTGTTATTTCGCTCTTGGCTTGGTGCATGGGGCTCGCTCCTTGAGAACAGAGGAAACACAACAGCTGGCTAGAACTATCTATCTGGAAATTGCTTTGATCTAGCCGGTGAAAAATGTTGTCTGGGCTCCTGCAATGCTGCTGCTCTCCAAATCAGTCAGAAACAGATTGAACACAGATGACTGGTAGAAGGATCCGAACGCATAGCTGCGCAGGGAGACTTCTGGTATAAAAAGAAAGTGTTGTGCTGAAAGCTACCGTAGGCTAGAGTTCCTACGAAGAGTGTGGAAAGATTAGAGTGACTGAGAGAAACATATACCTACGAATACGTTGAGGTTTACAGATCAGTATTTTCACTCATAATTTAGGCCACCTTTTCCACATCTGTGACCTCCAGTTTTGCCATATAAAATCACAAGAAGCAATCAGTGCTACGTGACTTTTCTCAATCTGTCGCAAAGTAGGCAGCATAAATATTTGTGATTGACTGGAGATTAACAAAATCTAAAAGATACCAAAGTGTTCAAGTATCTAATACAGTTCCGATCAAGATCATCTTGCAGCTAATCCCCAAGTGGAAAAAAAAAAAAAAAAAAAACTTTGTTTGATTGTATTAATCATTGGAAATTATTTGCTCAGCTCTAAATGCTGGGGTGAAAAGCTACTGATGCGGCATGGTAAAGGAAGGATTAGAAATGTTTGGAAAAGGGGAAAAAAGAGGGGAAAGGAGAGTACTCTGGACACTCAGTGTTTTCAGGTAAAAGCACACCAAAAAAGAATGACCAGAATGATGTGTCTGTGTGTAGGAGTTAAAATGGCTTTTGACAAGTGTGTTGGGAAGGCAGAGAAGAAGAGAAGAGTAATGAAAAATATTCATAAAAGGGATAAAATTAATAAGGCTCTTGTGATGCCTGATCTACTGAGCTGCCTTCAAAAATTGTATTTAATGAGGCACCAAAGAAAATGGAAGAAGAAGCCAGAATCTGAAGTTAAATGTCTTCTATAGCTCTTTAGGAAAACTAGGAAAACTAAGCATTTCTCTTTGCTCTAAAAAGCCTGTCCCGCTACGTCCTGCTGAGCCGAGGGTCTCTCTGAGATGACTTTTGCCTTTCTGCATGACCAGAGTGGTCATTTAGAATTGGACCACAAAACCTTCCCAAAATATCCTTTGCCACTGAAGCCAGTAGCAGCACAGGAGCTGCAGTAGTGCTTTAGGCAACAGATTCCAGTTTTTCCATCTCCTTTGCAGCAGTGACCAGGAACAGATGCACCAGAGAAAGCCATGGGATGCTTGTTCAAGCTCTGTGCACTGTGGCACATTCATAGTGCAAAGATCTTTTCTAATCCAGGGCTAGCTAAAGATAGGCTTATGTCCTGAGGAGTGCAGCTTGGAATTTATAATATCTGGTACCACTAAGGATATTAATCCATTCTTATCCCACTACGTTCTTTGAAATGTAGTGTTAAACATGCCCTGATTCGCCACACCTGCAGTGGGGCTATTCATGAAAAATTAAACAAATGTGTATGTTTGTAGGCTGGGCCTGAGGTCTTTGAGAGATCAGAGCTTTGGAAAGATGTTCTGCCATAACCCAGTTAGAGGCGAAGAATAATAAAATGGAGATAAAGTTGCAGAGTGGCACCGCAGCCAAGGAGAATGGGATTTTGCAAAGTGTTTTTTCTGGCAGGACCCGGCAGTCTGAGCATGACTGCAACCATATATTCGATTTCTTAGCAATATTCCAGAAGTTACTTTCTGTGTTACCTTGTGTCAGTATCTTATCTCATCTCAGTTTCCCCACCTCTGAAATAAATAACCACCTGTTCAATTAGTGAATTCCTTTTTGTGAAGGGTTCTGATTAATGGGAAGTGCTTCATATTTGGCAGTTAAGGCTACAGAATAATCATCCAGGAGATTTTTCTGAAGGTCACATTGACTTAGTCTCTTATAGCCAAATCGGACAAAGCAGGGGAGATTGTTTCATCAGCAACAGTCCTGCATGGGGGTGAAATTCAGCCATATGCAGAGGATCAGAACAAAAGTTAAGCAATCAAATCTTGTTTGGAGATGCTAAATGGAATCAAGGTGAGACACAGAGATTGTGTAGCATTTTTATGAAATTCACAAAGATTGTAGGGAAACCTAGAATTACTGGATTTTTTCTTTCTTCATCTCCTTTAATTGATCATGGTAATATTAGAAGCTCTAGTGACTGGACAACAGTTACTGCAGGAAGAAGAAAGAAACCTGAAATCACTATCAAGAGGGAAAGAAACCTTTACATTCATCTTGCAATGCAATCAGTTGATGTCTCCACTAAAAAAAAATCCTTCTTTTTATTGTCTGATTAGAGGTCTAGTTTTACATTCCACATTTTCATCTCTTCAACATTTGATTCCACAAATCTAAAGGAAACCTGGATGGTACTAGCTGTTGTTAGGTGATAAATGGCAATAACTACTGACAACCAGAAAGTTAAACCCAGCTATTCTGGCCAAGCATGAAATAATAATTATCAAAATCTCTTTATTCTAACATCGGACCGGAGCCTCAAGCTTCTTATTGTAGGTATATATCTCCCTCGGCTATAGCACTAACAAAAGACTGGATGTACCCTGTAGGTTTGTTGCTACTTTGCGAAGCATTCAGGTACCTTGCCACCTCCTCTCTGCACCACTGAAATTCTTCAGAGGTCCGCACTGCACCAGACCCCCCTCCAGTACAATTTCAGTGAGTATAAAGAAATGATGTGAAATACCTTTCTTCAGGACAAACTGTCCTGCAGTGTTCCAGACAGGTCACTGTGTTTGGGTCCCTGCCGGTTAAACACACCTAGAGAGTGCCCATTTCTGCAAAAGGCAGGTTCCGTCGGATGGGTGTGCAGGGATATGGATTCTTAGCACTTTCTACCCAGTCTGACCATCAACCATTGGCTCACTTTTTTTCCACATGGAAAATGCATCAATATTTCAATGAAAACTAGTGGAGAAAAAACTGTCGGTTAAATTTTTGCAAATATGTTTTCCTCTGTTGTACACTCCTTTCTACTAAATAAACACTCCTCTACTAAATAAATGATGTGAAATCTTGTCCCCTAAATTTCTTCCTGAACTTGAGGCCTTTCTTAAGCCTCATAAAAGTGGACATCTTAAAGAAGTAGTCTGTACTTGCCAGTGTAAGATCAAACTTCCATCAAAACTTGTAGAAAATGGTGGTAAAAAATGCTACTCTGTTAGCAGAAAAATTGGCAATTCTGATAGCTGCTAGCTTTCATTGGCAAGAAATAAAAAAAATAAAACTTGAACACATGGCATTTATCAAAAACAATGGAGTGTAATTGGAAATATAAGCTGAGGAAGGAATATTTGGATTAAGTTGTTAAAACCCCCCACATTTCTGCACAGCCCTTGTAGTTGCAGCGCTCCTGTTATCCTGGGTGTATCTGACTGACTGGATCGTTTCCATTAAGTCAGGCATTAAAAATTTCTCATTTAGCAGCAGAAAGAAGTCTTGGAATTTAAATACAAATACCCTGATGCTCAATAGGAAGTAAACTTTGTTAGATAAATTGTTAGCAACTGCACAGAAAGTTTGTATGTTCTACAAGGAACCAAGCATTCATATTTAAATTAAAAAATGTGTTAATTAGAAATCAGATCTAGTACTTCACACCTTCTTCAAGGTTAGAAGTTTACAACATCCCATAAGGTCAATAAGTATTAATATCTGCATTTTACAGAATAAGCAAACAAGGCAAAAAAAATTGCTATAAACATAACTTGTGTTAAACTCAGCTTTCACATCACTATCGTCTCTTTCTCTGCTTGACCCCACTTACTACATTCGGATTGGCAATCTGAGTTTTTCGAGTGAAATAGCTTATCACTCCAATTACAGTTAGCACGCGTGAGGCAGTGGCTGATGTCCAGATCTCCTAGGGGTTCATTCCAAGGAAATAATCAGGACCCTGTCACTTGCCCTAGGAGGTTTGAATTCTCCATGTGTTTCTCTAATAAACAACAAACAGTTTTATCTAAGCGGGAGAAAGTAATTTATGAACATCTGATGGAGTAGATACAGCCTGACCCTCACCACAATCCCCAGAAACACATCTCTCTGCCCAAGGGAACCGCAGAAAATTTGCCCCTTGATTAATAAAGCTCCTGATTAAGTGCTGTGAACAAAATGAAATACTCATGCAATTGCGCTGCTTCAGCTGCTTTTAGAAATCCCCAAGGTATCCTACCGATGACCAGAGGAACGCTTACACTCTGTAAGTTTTGGATAAAAAAACTCTGATTTAAGACGTACGTCCAGCACTGTTTATGTCTTTGGTCTGAAACAAAGCGTCTTTGGGAAGAAGGTGAGTAATGGCTGTTGGTTTTACACTGCCTTTTACAAATAGTGTCACCTTCTTCCACTGTGCCTGGAGAAAGCATCATTCTCCTTTCCCTGGGAAAATGACAGGGAAAGTAAGCAGTGACTCAGATGCCAGAGAAATCTGTTCTAAATACATCTTGTCAGGACAGTGCATATTAGTCTGAAGTGAGGGTGTGTATGTCTCTTTTCCTCTCAACAGCCTTTACAGTTTTTCTACAAGATTAATGGAGAAGCTCCCACTAAACATTTACAGCATCTTTTATGGCAATATTTTTTCACTGGGATATTGCTCCACCTAATTAATGATTAAGCAAAGAAACATTCCACAGGCCAATGACTAAGAACTAGTCTAGACTTACAAATAAAGAGCACATACTCTTGATGTATATTTGTAGCACAATAGCCACTGAGATCCAGTTGATCCAAGCACTGTGCTAACCCTGTATGAAATTTTAAAACTGACACCTTCTAAGAAGAGCTTAAATTTCAAGTCATGAAGATGTCTTTGTCTCAATGTCTTCTACAAAAAAAAAAAGCTGAATGATCTGACTAAGTTCATCTAAGAGCTAACTGTCAAGAAATGTTGATTTTTCCATTTCAAGTTTATCTGCTTGAGGGAGGAAAATCACACTGTTAATTAGATTATGTCCTTACAGATAACTAGAACCTGTAAGCAAATGACGGCCTTAAGTGGGACTACTTTGAAGTAATCTTCAGTTTGTTTGCTAAAGGTTACAGCAATCTCCAGGGCACAGCTCTTCTCTCTTTTTTTTTTTTTTTTTTTTTTTTTTGTTTTTTTTTTGTTGTTGTTTATAATTATGAGCTCAGTTTAGGGAATTAACTAACAGTGGAGGACTTGTTCTACTCCTCTATTTTATATACTGAGTACCACTGCATCCTGTGAGTGGTGTCAGTGATGCATGATGCTTGAATTAAATGTCACCTTGGCTGAGGCCATATGTCTCAGACTAGACATTTAGAGATATAACCATCCCACTCCCTTACACAGTAAAAAAAGACGACTTCTGGACAGATTTAAATGACAGATTAATGTTAGAATGTGAGTGTTGATTACCCTGGACTGTCCAAATTCCTAATTTTACTCTTCTGGTGGTCTTACTTAACAGAGGAGAGATGCTGGGACCAATTCCAACCTTTTTTTATACCAGTAAAATCCTTTTGTGGCATTTCAGCTGTCTAAATCTAGTGAGAGAATGATCTCTTCGTACACTTCAATTATTTAGTATTTACTTCTCTCAAGACTATACTCTCAAGCACATCACTGTTATCAGTTGTTTTAGACTGGCTGCCTTCAATGCACTGCAGCACACAGTGATTTGTCACCAAATTAGGAGTTTCCTCTTCACTAGAGTGCTTGAAGGAGTGAAGAGGTTAATTTATAGCTTCTTGACAAAGGGCACCCGGCATGATTTAAGATCGAGATCCGTAGGGGATCTTGTCGCTTAGATTCAGAGGCATATCTTTCTTCCTTCGTGCAGAAGGGCACTCAAACACGCTCATGTAGCTCTGCGGTATTTTTCTCTCCAAAGTTGATTCCTGCGTACTCTGTGAGGAAAGAAGAGGTGTAGTTCCCCGAAGCCTGAGGAAAGGAAGAGGTTCAAACTTCCCACTCTCCAGGTATGCAGCATGGGGCAGATATGGGCTGGCTTCCATGGCCTTTCAGTTGTGACTTCTGTGGCTGGGGACCTGAAGAGTCTTTAAATCATGGAATCATAGAATGATTTGGGTTGGAAGGGACCTTAGAGACCATCCAGTGCCACCCCCTGCCATGGGCAGGGACACCTCCCACTGGCCCAGGTTGCTCAAAGCCTCATCCAGCCTGGCCTTGAACCCCTCCAGGGATGGGGCATCCACAGCTTCTCTGGGCAACCTGGGCCACTGCCTCACCCCTCAATGAGTGAAAAATTTCTTCCCAACATCTAGCCTAAATCTCCCCTCTCTTAGTTTAAAACCATTCCCCCTTGTCCTCTCACTACACTCCCTGATAAAGAGTGCTTCCCCGTCTCTCCATCATCCAGATTATGATCACAGAGATGAACAGATCCCAAAGGAGGCCTTTGGAAACTCTCTGGAACTTTTTTGTCCCCTTTAATTAGGTGAAATTAGAAGATATGAATTTATCCTTGATTTTCAGGTAGTCCTTTTTTATTCCCTTGACAAGTAAGACAACTTCAAAGCTGTATTGATGACTACACCCAGTAGAAAGGCTAGATACTGCATTGACAGAAGGACAAAAGCCTTTCACACCTGCTTGCTGGAAATGAAGACCTGCTTGAATGACAGACTAAGGATAATTCACCCTAGTTTGCCTCAGTCTACCACTAAATTGGTACAAAACACATTTCCTGAAAACCCCTGTATTCACTGGATTGTTCACTTTTACTTTTCTTATTTACCACACCATTTCGGTGAGAGACAAAACTATTTCATAGAATCGTAGAACCATAGCAGGTAACTCCCATTACTGAGTTTAGAACAAGATTTTCACAGTGAGCGAGTTGTCTTGCAGCTATTTGGACTCACATAATTTATGGCAACAGTGTTGGAAACATCACACCTAGGGATGGTAAGTACCGGAGACAAGAGACCTGAGTAAAGGAACCATGCTTCCAATCCAGGACAGCAATTCTTTAGTTCTTCTACTGCGGTTACATTTTAAAGGGAATTCACTGATTTTATGGACATTAATGATTTTGGCATCTATAGCCAGAACACCTAAAATAAAGTGATAAAATCTTATCTATCAGTGTATATTTACAGGTAAAGAGGTAAAGAATGGTTGGTCAGGTGAAGCAGAATGACCTTGCATTAGAACATAAGACAGTAATTACTGCTGTTGGCAATGACAGAAACATAAGACTTGATGGTGCAGTGACCTGATAAGGTACCATAAATTATATATTCCAGGGGTTTATTAAAGAACTTAGGTCTCTTCTTAATATGTCAAGCTTGGCCACTGTTGGGTTCTAGAGACCGGGAAAATGAAGAAACAAGTCACCAGTCTTTGTTATCCATTCAGTTGTACCTGCATAAGATTTCATTTCATTTATCCCTTTGTCACAGCAAGAAAACAAAGAAACAAACAAGCAAAAAGGCCAACAAGAACCATTAAATAATAAGAGTTAGTCTGTAAGTACCTTATGTTTGCACTTGTGATACTCCTTCCAGTTCAACCAGCAGTCTTAAAATACATCTACTGTTCAGCAGAATAACAATTGCTTTTGGAATAAAAATCAAAGCTGGAATAGGAAAGGCTGAAGCACTACAGAGTAGGAGAGTTTTGGTAATAAAGAGTGCCAGTGATCATTTTTCCTGTTACGTATTGACGAATTTTCAGTTCTGGTAACTGAAATAATGGTACTGTTTTTGTGTTTACCCAGTTAACGGACCCCACAAGAGATGGGAACTTGTATGGTCATCTGCCTTGTGTTGTCAGAACAGACTGCAAAATATTCTTCAAGGCTCAACTGTTATCTGGGTGAGAAAACAGACCTCAAAGCATGTGTGTCTTTTTAGAAATCAACACTGGCACCCACTGAGGGACAGAGCTGAAATAACGGTTTGAAATGTAACATCTGAGTCTCCCTCCCCTTCTGAAACTTCACTGTCTGATGAGATATGACACTGATGTCTTCTCAGATTGACTAAGGAGCGATTTCCAGTAACTGTAATAGATTCATCTTGACAACATGTTATTCAATGTCCAAACCAAGCCCTTGGCTCTATCCGGAGGGAGCTTTCTGCTGTTTTGGGAAATCAGCACCAGAGAGAGAGTCAGGGTTAAAGTGGGTGTAAATGTGTTTAGCAAGCTGATCTGGATGTTCTGCTGTGTTAATTCTCCCACTGCTGCAACAGACTGGAACAGTTAGCCTCATGTGATGTGGAAAATCCCTGAGCACACAGCACCCACTAAATACAGAAAAAAACTAGAGGCAGCACTGGAAGTGTGGTCTCGCACGTGCTGAGTAGAAGCGAACAATCACTTTCCTCAAACTACAGCCTGGCTAACAGTGCATGGGATGTGGCTGGACTTCTTCGTCTAAGTCATGCCTAACTCATGCTCAGCTTGTTCTTCACGAGGACCCCCCCCGCCCATTTCTGCATGGCTGCTTTCTAGCAGCTTAGCACGTAGCCTGTCTTGTTGCTTGGGGTTATTCCATCTGAGGTACAGGACTCTGCATTTGCCTCTTTTGAGCTCCATCTGGCTCCTGTCAGTGCATGTCTCCAAACTGTTGAGGTCTCTGAATAGCAGCTGTACACTCTCGTGTATCAACAGCTGTCCACAGTTTGTGGGATTGCTGAAGGTACATCCATCTCATCATCAAGAGGAGTAAAAAAAATAATAAGCACTATCAGCTCCAGTACTGACCCCTGAGGAATGCCAAGAGTAATGAGCTACCAGCTGGTAGGGGAAGTAACTGACATAACAAGCAGAGAATCAGTCCGTAATTCCTTGTAAAATTTGCAGATTGTGCCAACAGAAGTCTTTTGAAGTTCAACAAGAAAAAATGCAGAATTCTGTATTCAGGGCAAGCCTCATCATCCCTGTGTGCTGGGAACCAGCTGGCTGTATAGCAGCCCTGCTGAAAAGAACCTGGGGCTGACGGTGGTATCAACCAACACAGCAGTCACTGTGAGTAAAGGAAACCAAATACTAGGCTACGGAGGATGAGGGGACTATAGGGTACTATTAGGGACTATATGCCCATAATATATAGGGACAGTATGGCAGGCAGACCAGGGGAAAGTATTAGCCCCTTCCAACCAACACTGTTGATGCCACACCTGAAATACTGTGGATAGTTTAGGCCCTCCACTTCAGGAGGGATGTGGAGATACTCTAGTGGTTCCAGTGGAAGGCTAAGAAGACAACCAGGGGCCTAGAGCACATAACTTACAAGGGAAGGTTGAGAAAACTGAGTTTATTTGGTCTGACAAGAGGAAGATAAGGGACAATCTAACAGCAATGTGTAACTATCTGTATGGTAGTTACAATGATAATAAATCACAGAATCACAGAATCACAGAATCACAGAATGTTAGGGGTTGGAAGGGACCTCGAAAGATCACCTAGTCCAATCCCCCTGCCGAAGCAGGAACACCTAGATCAGATCGCACAGGAACCCAACTCTTTTCATTAAAGCAATATAGAAAGGGGCAAAAGCCACCATGTTTGTCTTGGTATGTTCAGTCTGGTTACTGGGGGGAAAAAAAATCACCAGGAAGCTGGATTGCACTGGGAGAAATTAACCAGAGAGGTGGCGGAATCTCCATCCTTGAGATTTTTCAAGACCCTGCTGGAAAAAGCCATGGCTAACCTGACCTAGTGTTGAAAATAATCCTGCTTTATGTAGGCAGTTGGCCTATATAACCTCCTAGCGGTCAATTCCAAACAGAATTTCTACAAGTCTTTCATTGTCATAACATTATAATTATGAAAGTCTACTTTTCTCCTCAGCCTTCGTTACTATAAAATTGGCTAAATGTAGGATTCCAATGTGACTTTCTTGATCACCTACTAGTCTTGGAAATTTGCAAGGGCAACCCAACCTTGAGGGAATTCTCAAAAATGGGGAGGAGATATCTGCTATTTAGGAACAGAAGAAAAAGACAGGCTTCTTCGCTCATCACATCTAATCCTCGTTATCATAGGCAACCACATAATAACTATATTTGACAGATTTGCTGCCTTTATTAACTGAAGATGCTGTCTACACTGAAATTCTTACAGGTACAATGTTGAGGTCTTCAGGATCTTGTGGGATAATTGCATTTGTTTAATTCATAGTGAGTTTGGTTTCACAAAGGTTTCCCCTCTCTGCTCCAAGGAAACCATTCAGTACTTATTTACTCCTTCTTTGGTTTTCAAAGAGGTGTTCCAGTATCTTGTAAAGACATTAATTTTTCCAAAGTTTCCAGGCATTTCTAAAAAGCAAAGTCTTATAGGTGAATGTCTTATGCTGGACCTCTACATGAACACTACACCCACACTTAGAACAAACTCACAACTTAGAAGAATACAGATCTTAGTCCTGTTTGGACCTTCACAATGAATTTCATTTTAGTATTGAACAGCAGCAGAACCCTGGTGCTGAATGCCATGTACTTGGAGAACACTGAAGTTCTCCATTTTTTATCTGAGGTTGAGTGTTATGCTGTCTCATTTTATATGAAAATCTAAAAATTGAAAACCAGAAAGACAAAGATTATTTTGCTAGTAACTACACAGCCACGCAGTGTTGCCTGTCATAGGAACACACCAGGATTACATACACGGTTTAAACTTAAAACGGGAAGAGAGGGAAACACTTCTGCAAAATAAAGTAAAAATAATATGCAGTTCTCCCTCTAATCCCTTGATGTGCCCTTAACTGCAAAACCTGTGAAAATACATAAGAAAAAAAATCTCACAACAATTTAGGCAAAGAATCTCAAGAGGGTGACTAGTCACCTCTGTTGCTGTGCTTGTGTCCTTCAGGTATTTGCCGCAGATAGGTGATAAGTAACTAGAACACAAGGCCAATAGAACCTGTGTTATTTAATCTGGAATGCAGTTCTTTCTGGGACATGTTTTCTTAGAAGATTTATTAGTCTATTTATTGTGCAAGCCTGGAAAATGCAAAGTGATTAGACACAGCAATTTTTTTTTTCAGTCCCAGTCTTTACATCAACAGTAGCATGGTCCTCTTGGTATTGCCTGTACGAGTATGAAAGGTAAAGTTCAGCCACCAGTATGGAAAAAAAGGTCTTGAAGGGCAATTTGATTGCATTTTAATGAGGACTGAGAAAAAAATAAAGCTTTCTACTTTCACAGGGTCTCACAAAGTTTACAAAGAAACTTCTACACAAGGGAAAAGGGCTGCTTAATGCACAGAAAATTGCTAGGTAGACCAACTGCAATTCCCCTTGGGTCCAAGGCAGCTAAACTGAAGAGAGTGGCAAAACTCTGATTAATTTCACAGTATTTTGGCATGAGCTCACACAGATCCAAAAACCTGCTGACACTGTACCCGTGTGAATGCTGTGTAGTGAGTGCCACTGGGAATATGCAGGAAATGTGTAAACTGGGTATCTAAGACAGGAATCTCTCTGAAGTACCTACTTAAAATGCTGGGGACTGCCTTCTTAAATTTTGCCCAATTTGATTTTCAGAGGTGCAGGCATACTTGTGCTGACTTAATCTGCCATTGTGTTTTTCCTTCACACCTAAGGATCAGCTAGCTGGGTTTTGACTCTCAGTAACTTTTTTACTAAGTAGGAATCCTGCACATCTATATTTTTGAAGGCAGCTTGCTAAGCTGTATCTGGAATATTAAGGCAAACAAATACACTCCTGTCTGGAAACCAGATTCAAATTCTCATTATTTGCCTTGGAAATCCTACCAACACTGCTGATTTAGAACTTTATTCCACAGCTGGTAAACAGAGAAATAACTAAAGTTCTTTTCATCCCCTTAGTTTCCAATTTTGGGCTGACCAGGAAATGAATGCTTAAAGATGCCATCAGGACAGTCTGCTTTCCAGACCTGTCACTCCTCTCAAGACAGATCTTTGCACTAGTAAACTTATTGCAACAGTATTATCAAGACCTATGCAAGCAGAGTCTAGAAGCAAGCCATCGGATGATACTCACAATGCAACTACTGAACTAACGGAATGTGACTTAGTTTCAGTTGGGAAAATATACTACTTGCATTTTCACTAATATGTTTTCTACCTGAAACTTAAGTATGGAGTAAATAAGAAATTAATCTTTTGCTCACCCCTGGAAGATGGAGTTACAGGAGTTGTGACCTGTACTGTGCCTTAAAAATTATGACTATATCTTATCTCAAAGTGTCCATTCCAAAGAACAGAAATACTTTGACTTAGCTAGGAAAAGAGAAAGGACTTAATGAATGGAAAATACTGGGCTTCTGTATGACATCCAGCTTTTCAGAGGGCTGCTCAAGTGTATACCATGAGTGAAAGGGCACAGAGGACTTCTTCTTTCACAGCTCTCTCAATGAAAGAGGGTTGAAAAGTGTTAGTACAAGCTTATTAGATTTATTCTGCTCTCTCATCTCTCAACACAGAGGGATGGATTTCTCTCATTGTCTTTCATACATGTTCCTTGTACTAAATGCGACAAAGTGGGCCAGGTCCTGCAGTATTCATTTCACTTTAAAAGCATGAAGATACCTTACAGCAGACAATAGCACACTCTGACACTCTCTAGTGCCTCTTTCCAGCTCCATTCAGTTTAGTAGGCCTTGATGATCAAAATATTCCTGTAATGATACAGAGAGAGAAAGAGGAGGAAGTGCCTTGACACAATTGAGTGTTGTGGTTTGACCTGGCTGGTAGTGCAACACCAGGCAGCCACTCGCTCACCCTCTCCCCCCCCAGGGATGGGGAGAGAATTAAAAGGGTATAGGGGAAAGAGACTTGTGGGTTGAGCTAAGAACAATTTAATAACTAAACTACAAGAAAATTGAAAATAATAATTATGATAATAATAATAATAGTAATATACACAAATTACAGGTACAGCGAGAACCTTGTAAGAACACAGCTACAGTTAAGTGTACAGCATTATTTTTCTTAATGAAAAAAATTCAAAACTTCCTTTCAGATATGGATAATAAAGACAATTTCACTGAAACAAGCAAAATCCCTTGAAAGTACAGTTTGATAGAAATTTACATCTTGCTTGATGATTCATTTGAGACATGAAAGCTTTTTTATTATATGAAAAATGAACTAAAAGACAAAACTAGTGAAAAATAAACCCAAAAAGTCTCAGTCCGTGGCTTCCTCTTCTTGAGCTCTAGAAAATAAAATATTCTGAACACTCCTTTTATCAGAGCCTCTTAAGTGGAATAATTTAAGGGAAAAACAAACAGCAATTGTATGACTGTAAAGAGAAATTAGCATTTTGCTCAAAAGGAATGGCAATTAGCTATGATGACATTGTGATTTATACTAATTGAGATTAAGTCAGACAAAATGGCAACATTAGTAATCATTTGAAGTACTGTATTACTCATTATACTGTGCTTTGTAAACATCTCTCTTGAAATTAAAAAGTAATTAGTAACATTTTAGTAATTTAATTCCCTATAATTAGCATTTTAGGGAAACTACAGCTCTACTGTTGGAAGCCTTTAAGGTTTTGAATTGAGGGAATGTTTAGGGGTTTTTTTAAAATCAGTTTTTAGTAGTGGCCCATTTTGTGTGATCCGCAGAGGCAAATGGTATCACTGGAAGTAATAGAAAGGTATTCATTAGAGATGGCTTGGAACGGACATATGCACCCGTCTTAATGCAGTGATGTGAACTAGCTGGCTTAGAGAAATGCTAGTAGGATTACAGGGCCAAATCTAGATCTCAATTCAAAGTCAGTGTGGACTGACTTTGTCCTTCTTACATCACATTCAGTAGGAAACACCCAAGCCATATATCCACTGAGTGCTTTAAACAAGCCAACATTCGCCTCTGAGGGCAAGGTGTGTCTACAGAACTAGCCTTTTCAATGATAGAAAGATACACTGGGAAAGCATGCAATGTATTTGACTCTGTTGCAGATGAGTGGAATGCACGTCACTCACAACAGAGAAGTAGTAACATGTTTTATTGAGGTAAAATAACAGTTTGACAGAGTTCAATAAATTTGATGGAACTTAACAAAGTTTTGCGGTGGTGTACGAAAGTTTAGTAAGTTTGATGGCAAGATTCACCTTACTAATTACTTCATGAAAGAAACAGACAAAGGGAAATTGAGTTAGAATGGAGTTAGAATGATTCACATGGAGACCAGAGGTGCAAATGGTGAAGAAGAACCCCCATTGAGTTGTGAGGTTCAGAGTGGACCCCCTTGCTTTCTAAACTCCTTACGGATCTCAGGTGAAGCTAGGTCCAGTCTTAGTCTCAGACTTGGACAACGGTTTATGTCTAATGGAATTAACTCTACAAAGTTTACAATAATTAATAGTGAGTAACTACATGAATTAGCAGTGTTTCATATCGAGTTAATTCAGCATGCTATTGATCACTTACCGAGGATCTGCCATGAGTAATGGATCCCTCTGCCTTGGGCGAGGAAGGATCTCTTAGCATTTCAGGTAAGGAATCTCAGCTCTTGAGAGGTAACCCTGCTCAAGGGGAGAACTACCTGGTATGCAGTCCAGCTGCAATTCAGTGAGAGCTCAGATTAGGCTTACTCAAAGATCTGTCATTGGTAAAGGCTCTCTCTGCCTCAGCAGCAAACTTGAGAGGTCTCCCAGCTCAAGGGGAGATCACCGCCATGCAGCCATGCCGCCTAGCATGGAGAGTTCACAGGAGGCTCACTTAGGCTGTCATGTTCATGGAATAAAGCAGTTGGCTTGTAGTCAAGTTCCATGCAATGGGAAAGGTGTACGTGAGACTTCTTGTACCCACAACTTACTTTCTTCCTTGTTAAATGAGTCTCAGAAATGCCACCCGTTATCATGTGTTAATTGTGTGATCAATGTTCCAAGCTCATAGGCATTGATGCTCAACGTGTCACTCTCCTCCTTTGTGGATTTTTCAGAAAACAGATTGAAACTAGAGGAGTTCTTGGCCTGTTCGTGGCTCAGGCCTTTATGTCCTTTGGAGCCTGTGCCAAACTACTGCTAGTTTGGTTAAGGTGTCACGTGCATCCGCAGCAGACCAGTCAACTGGTTCAGGGGAGGTGTAAAGCCCATACCCTAATGTATCCCATTAATCGTCATAGAACTTCCTGTTGGCTGTGCTTAATGACAGGGCATTAACAGGCTGTGGAAAGAAAAATTAGTCCCTAGTTCATCTTTGAGTCATCCACACTATCCATCCACTCAAATAGGTATCTGGAACAATTCTGAGTTTCCGCCAAGTTCTATGTCAATGTCTATCTAGAACTTTGATTATACACATTCATAAGTAAAATCTCTTTGTATTCGCACTCCTGAGCTACAACCTCAAAAAGAGGGCTGAAGGAAAATTTTAGGGAATGTTACAGGACAAAAGTCAGCACTACTCACTTATTTATCTTACCTTTTTAAAAATATCTCTCATTTGCCATTGACACAGAACATGTCAGGGACTATCTTGGAAAGACCCTTGGTCCTCTGATATCACCTCAATGGCAAATGGTGTCCCAGTATTTTACACACAGGTATCCAGATGGAAGCTACCAAAATAAACGTAGGAGCATTAGCTGGCACCAGAGCTGAAGCATCTGGCACCAACTGCATTGGTCTCTTACTGGGTGATATCTCCAGGTCCCTAACTGCTCCTGTCCAAAACTGCCAGAAGACACCTTTGGGCATCTCAGTTTGATGGCTGGTTGGTTTCTTCAAGGATGTCTGTGATGAGGACATGTTCATTCACTTCAGCTGACAAGTTAGTCACATTTTGTGAAGCATGGATTTACAAAAAGTTGATAAAAGTATACTTTGTACAAGACTGTATTCCCACTGCAAGTTCTCAACAGGCTCCTAAAGCCCCATCCATGCAGCCACCTGTGCTGGCTTTCTATTTCTCCCTTCTGTTGTCTTATGTCGGTCTTGAGACTGTGATAGTCTCTGTCAGCCGTAACAACCTGCAAGATAGGGCGGGCCAGATCAAGAGAATTATATTTCATGAAAAAAAAAAAGGAAATTGGAATTCTGTTTAATTCTAATGCACAAACCCAACTTCATCTGTATACAAAAGAAAGTGGGAAAACACAGACCAGCCTACTAACAGCCCGGCGGCTGCAGCACTACAGGAATGCTGTTTAAGGAATTCAAAGCAGGACCTGGAAACCCAAGTACCACACATCCAGCTCAGACCTTTTGGTTTAAGGAGACAAATGTTTTCTTTTTCTCAGTCTCTCCTGCTGGGGCTGTTTCAGCGGTGCTAAATAATTCAGCACTTACTGGGGAAAGAACTGACTCACTACTCTGAGTCATCCACACGGCAGGGGAGAAGAGTTCAGGATTTGCAAACTGGGACTTTAACGGGTCTCGCTACTGTCACCGAATGCCTGAACAACAAAGCTGTTGTTTAACAGGGCTGGCCTTCTTTCTGTCCCACTAGAAACTATGTAAGAAGTTCTAGACTGGCAACTTCTGTTTCTAACAAAATAAATAAATAAATATAACCTCTGAGTCAAAAAAGCAAGCAGCTATACTCCAAACATACCGCGATCTCAGTGTATATTGAATTATATTAGGAAAAGAAAAACTAATTGTAGGATTCTGGAAAGACAAAGGAGCTGAAAATCTTGTTCTGTCTTTCCCCACAGGAGTGTTAAAGATAACTCCAAAAGGAACATTCAGACTCACTGTATTCATTATAAAATAATAACAATAATGGAACTGCAATGGTTACTATTTTCTCTTTTTAATTTCTAAAACAAAAATAGTGCTTGAGACACTGGTGTAAAGTATACTTGCCACATTTATATACATGTTTACTTAGTGAAGCATTATAATTTCTTAAAAATGTATCCAAAAAAGCATCATGGTAAGTACCTCTGACAGAAGTAAAACACAAATTGAGAAAAACAGATATTATTTTTACTTTTTCACAGATGGGCTACAGAAAAGTAATGGAAGAACAGGGTAAAACTGGAGGGGCCTGTCAAGCTGGAGGGTGTCTACTTTTACATGACTTCTAAATGTAGAAACTGGATTTTAGCAGCAGATTCTTATAATATTTGGTGCTGTACAATTGAAGTAGTGGTAAGCACAGAAAATAATTTATTCTGAGAGTGCATATTCCTTCTCTCTTCACCAATGGGATTGTTGTCACATCCTCTGCTCTTCATTTTCAGAAAGTCACCTGCAAAGGTTACTACTGCTGATCCCTACCCTTTATATAGCTTCAGTTCATTCTCTTTGGTCAAATCTCAACGGCTTTGTTCTGTCTCTCAGACTCCATGCCTCCTTCATGCGATTCTTGCCCAATTTTCCTTTTTCTTGCCTATTTCTTCAGTGTATTGTTAGCTATAACTCAGAGTGGAAATAAGAGCGTCTAATATGTGGGGATCCATAATGTTGTCATTACAATCTTGTGTTAAACTCATTTTCTATGTGATCCCTTTTCACGCTGCTATTATCCCTTTGTTGTATATTCGCAATAATTTATTTTTTTTTAATCTACCTAATCTTACACTTTGGCTGCTCATTCTGAAATCTGCTCCAGGTATCTTGTCATCCATTGAAAACGTCACGTGTAGAATCAAACTCCTAATTAATAGCTGGTCAGAAATTTTACAGGGAGCTCTCATGCCAGAAATGAAAGTGGGGAAGGAAACAGTACTATGACACCTATTTTTATGCCTGAATTGGTTCTGATCCCTATAGAAGCCAAATGACCTGGCATATGTTAAAAATGACAGGTTACTCTGCCTTCTTCTGGGATTATTTTTGTTATTGTGTCTTTAAGCCATGAAAGAATGTTCCTCTGCCAAGGTACTCTTCCATTAACGGCAGGTATTTACCTGGTTCTGTAGCAGTAAGTGGAATGAGAGGGTGAACCAGAGTATTTTATACACATATGCAGGATTTCATAGGAACTCAGGAAGCCTGCATAGCAGTCTGTGGCACTGCAAGCAAGCATATTTCATAGAAGCATAGAATCATAGAATCATTAAGGTTGGAAAAGACCTCAAGGATCATCAAGTCCAACCGTCAACCTACACCACCCAACCCACTAAACCATGTCCAACTTAAACAGTGTTCTAAAAGAATTCAATATTAAAGGCACCTCTTATTCTTCTGGTGAAAGGGTTATTAGGACACATTGAATCCCCGCAGAGAAGGCAGACCTTGAGTGGGTTGACTGCTTATTGAAGTTACATAAACAGTTTTGTCCTGACTTTGATAATGTGTTCCACTTAAAAGTATAGACTGACTTATGCGTACCATCCACTCTATTCATTGCTTAGATTTCTTTTCTGCATTATCTCCTACTTCAAACTAGTTTTCCACCTTTTATTTCTTTAGATGCTTGGTGTTCACCTCTTCATCTTCTCCTTTGTGTTCTTTCCCACCCCATCACCTAATTCTATTAGGTGGAACATAAGCTTTACAATCAAGCTACCTCATCCACCATGTTCAAGTGGCTTCAGAATGAGATAAAATGAGTCAATCAATCTGTTTTCTTAGCGTGAAAGAACTATTAAAATTCTTCCTGATTCTTCTGAAAGATTGACTTTCCAAAAAAGAGTATGTAAAGACGTAAAAAAAAAAAAAGTTTGCTGCTCTTATGTATAATAAATAAACAACCACTCCACTTAGTTGCAACCAGCTATGGAAAGAAGATTCATTCAGTAATGGATGAAATCTGTCTCTCTGTCAATGTGTGCCTTACCCATCTGTGAAAATGTGCCTGTCTTTAGCCAGAGGGTTTTGTATAGAAACATAATGCCAAGAAGACAAAGGCTTTATGATCCATCAGGGTCATTCCTCAGGATAAAATATTTGGTAGTTAGCATACTGAGAGCGCACTGGAACTAATGAACGCTGACATGCCACTTTAATTGACGTCAGTTGTTTCTGCAATCACTAGTGACTCTACTGTCCGGATTTCTCTACTACTTCCTTCAGCTGTACTCAAACACTTCCTTTCTGCTGCACAGGTGGTTTCTGTTCTCCTTTTCCTTCTTCTGCTAAAGACAATAACCATTGGCAACTTACTACCTAAATAATGAATATAGAGGAGGATTAGCCCCAGCTCGCTCAGGGCTCTAGTGGTCTTTAAATCAAACTATCTGTTTCCTTCACAAAAGCAGCACTCTTGTAATTGTCATTATGCCAATTAACCAACGGTTCAACTTTCCTCTGGTGCTGTTGGGTAAAAGTGCCAAACCCATTTAGCAGCTGCCAAATAAAAGCAGAATATCCTTCCCACAATCCAGGAGGAAGCAGTTAATGACCTGCTATGCCACCTGGACACTCACAATTCTAAGGGGTCAGATGGGATCCACCCGAGAGCACTGAGGGAGCTGGCAGGGGAGCTTGCCAAGCCCCTCTCCATCATTTATCACCAGTCCTGGCTAACAGGGGAGGTCCCAGAAGACTGGAAACTTGCCAGTGTGACACCCATCTACAAGAAGGGCCGTAAGGAGGACCTGGGGAACTACAGGCCTGTCAGCCTGACCTTGGTACCAGGAGAGATTATGGAACAGCTCATCTTGAGTGTGCTCACATGGCATGTACAGGACACCCAGGGGATCAAGCCCAGCCAGCATGGGTTCATGAAAGGAAGGTCATGCTTGACCAACCTGATCTCCTTCTATGACCAGGTGACCCACCTAGTGGTTGAGGGAAAGGCCGTGGATGTCATCTACTTGGACTTTAGCAAGGCCTTCGACACCGTGTCCCACAGCATTCTCCTAGAAATGTTAGTGGCTCATGGCTTAGACAGGAACACCCTTTGCTGGATAAAAAACTGTCTGGATGGCCGAGCCCAGAGAGTCATGGTGAACGGAGTTAAACCCAGGTGGCGGCCGATCACCAGTGGTGTTCCCCAGGGATCGGTTTTGGGGCCTGTCCTGTTTAGCATCTTTATCAATGACCTGGATGAGGGGATTGAGTGCTCCCTCAGTAAGTTTGCTGATGATACCAAATTGAGCGGGTGTGTTGATCTCCTTGAGGGTCAGGAGGCTTTGCAGAGGGATCTGGACAGGCTGGACCGATGGGCTGAGGCCAATTGTATGAGGTTCAATAAAGGCAAGTGCCAGGTCCTGCACTTTGGTCACAACAACCCCCTGAAATGCTACAGGCTCAGAGGTGAGTGACTGGAAAGCTGCCCAGCAGAGAGGGACGTGGAGGTGCTGGTCAACAGCCGGCTGAACATGAGCCAGCAGTGTGCCCAGGTGGCCAAGAAGGCCAACAGCATCCTGGCCTGCATCAGCAATAGTGTGGCCAGCAGGACTGGGGCAGGGATTGTGCCCCTGGACTCGGCACTGGTGAGGCCGCACCTTGAATCCTGGGGTCAGTTTTGGGCCCCTCACCACAAGAAGGACATTGAGGGGCTGGAGCAGGTCCAGAGAAGGGCAACAAAGCTGGGGAAGGGTCTGGAGCACAGGTCTGACGAGGAGCGGCTGAGGGAGCTGGGGGGGTTTAGTCTGAAGAAGAGGAGGCTGAGAGGAGACCTCATCACTCTCTACAGCTGCCTGAAAGGAGGGTGCAGTGAGGTGGGTGCTGGGCTCTTCTCTAAAGTAACAAGTGATGGGACAAGAGGAAATGGCCTCAAGTTGTGCCAGGGGAGGTTTAGGCTGGATATTAGAAAAAAATGTCTTCACTGGAGAGTGATGAGGCATTGGAACAGGCTGCCCAGGGCAGTGGTGGAGTCACCATCCCTGGAGGGGTTCAAGAAACGTGTAGATGTGGTGCTTGGGGACATGGGTTAGTGGGTTGGGTGGTGTTGGGTTGACGGTTGGACTTGATGATCCTTGAGGCAGTTTTATGAGGGATGCAAATGTACCCTTTCTATTGCACCCCTTTTATGCCTAACTCCTCTTCCTTACGGAAAGTTCTTTATCTTACAACTGCCTTCCTTTATATAAGAAGAGCTGGATACAATTCCTAAGTCGTGAACATTTCTAGGTCGGCTTTGCTTTACTGCTGTCAAGGAACACATTGTGCCATCTGTATTCCAGTCGGTACAGTAGGCTCTTTTGGGTCCCCAGGCAACAATTATTAGAAAGAGACTGCGTGGTACTGTTTCCATGTCACTTTACAACAGATATCCCCCAAAATGTCAACCCTTGAAAAAGAGCTCTAAATATGACTTGAGAAGGATATAGGTATGACAGGATGAGGGTCTCTAAGCAAGAAATAAGGGCATGGGCTGGATTTGAAAAATACTCCATCTCAAGTCCGAAATTACTCTTCTAAGATCACAGTTATTTCTTTAGAATAGCCAATTTTATAAGACATCCTTTATATTAAATTTTTTTTTGTTACCTGTAAAATTTCTTGTTAGTCTACTGAACACAATGTAATTACTCTGCAATTACAGTGATGTTAAAAATTGTAAACCTGGCAATTAACCTTACATCTGCAGGAGTGTGTAGTCAGTACAAGTAGCAAAACATGTTAGTTCAGAATAACGACACTGCCATGGACTGAGTATGAAACTCATGGGATAATGATGAACAATTCACTTTTGTAGTTAAAGTCCCTGTTACATGAGTTAGTTGCAATTACTGATATTAAGAAAAAACATATCCAGTATATACGTACATAGCAGTTGAAAAAAAAAAAGAAAAAAAACCTCATAAATTTAAGATTCAGGGGCACACTCTTACAACCTGAGTTACTTAGTAAATCCAGTTAATCTCCTTCTATAGGCAACAGAAAGAGAATCCCCTTCTTGAGAGCCTTTATGAGACCTTGTCACAGTTTAGAAAATAGGGCTTTATGTTTCTGTCCTAAAATTTCAGAGCAGACAGACAGGTGGACACAATGTGCATAATAAGAATGACAGCCCACATCACAGTGTGCTGACTGTTGGTTCAGTGCATACACAGTAGATTTGCGCTTTGATTTCTGAAGGACAGGTAACTTAGTCAAAGCTCTGCCTTGGCTTAGCTCCCTGGCATGGAAATATCTCAGAGAAATGATGAATTTTCTCTTCTTTCTTTCACAAAAATTCAAAGCAGAAGGAAAGGATGTGTCTAGAAATTCCAGATGGATAGTAGCACTGAAAGAGTCAGCTATTGACCCCTAGCTAAGTTATATGCTTCAAGAGATAAAAATTTTGTTAATTCTGTAATAATTCTTTCTATTATCCCATACCAAAAAAAGGCAACACAGAAAAGCTGAAAGAATTTCCTCCATGGCAGAGAAGTCATATCTGGGAGCTTACAATTGGGTGGGAGCCCTCTTGTAATGTGCATGGGTTCAGACCAGATTGAAGAAGCAACAGTACAAAGCTGTCAAGAGGTTATTCAGGAAGTCTGGCTCACTCATTGCAGAGCAATGTACTGTTGTTATTAACAAAGTTCATATGGTTCTTTGCTTAAAACGTCTCTTTTCACTGTTTGAATAGAACTACTGATGCTAATCCAGCACAACTGCAGCTGCTAACATTTCCCCTGTTCCCAGGTCAACATCTTCTCATAGATTAGCAAGTTGCGTTTGCTTTGTTAACCAAAATTAGAAAGGTAAACCACAAGTAAGTAGGTATATTTTGTCTCCCTAAGTTCCCAGTTTTAATTTCTCAATTCCTGCTTTGAAGTATTCATGGTGTCACTACAAAGTGTTGCACAGTTATCATCCCTCACTTGATCAGCAGCTGCTTTCTAGTCATGAGTAAAGCTTTATCTGGTACGCTGTAAGTGATAACTAATATGATCTTCTAAAATAAAACACAAAGAACACCAAGTAGTCCTAATAAGTAGAACTCCAACTATTTTCCAAAGGAACTGCCCTATTTTTTACTTGAGGAAACTGAGGCACAGGTTTGTGAAATTAGTTCCCAAGATTTTCAAGAACAGCAATTATATCAAGTGGGACAGCCAGAAAGATAAGCTCTCCCTCTTGAGTTTAAGGGCAAAGCCTTGTTCACTGATGTTCATTATAAAGGTATAATATAAAACACCCTGTTCAAAAGCAGGAGTAAGCTTATACATCTTTGACGAGAAAAAATATTTAAGAAAAATAGAATTTAGCCGAATCTTGAATCTTCCTTCTCTTGCCCATAATCAATGGTGGTAGCAACATGCAAAGGCAGTTACTCATTTTACATTAAGTACCCTGTGCTTTTGACAGCAAAATTTATTTAAAAGAGGTCTAATCCCTTATTAATCTAAGAACCTGAAGAAAATTAACATTTAATGTAGTCTCTTTCTAATCACAGTGAAGATCAGAGCAGGAAGAAGCTCTTCTGCTTTTCACAGACAAGAAACTCCTCAGTCTTAAAATTCATTTAAACTTTTTCTATTAATCCCTACCATTCACAAAACTGATCACTGAAAACAACCTCTAACAAAGATGTTTAGTTTCTTCACGTTATGGACTTCCACCAGGTCTCATTAAAATATGTAAGTAAAAAGAAAGGAGCCCATCATACACTAATTTAGTAACTGACAACAGCAGAAAGCCCATGAGAGTTTATTAGTTGGGTGGATACGCAGGATTAAGCACAGACAGAATAAAAGAGTGATAAGTTTGAAAATAAAACTAAAGGTGTCATGAGATGCTCATATTCCCCTGGAGGGAAAAGTTAACAGGAAAAAAAGTACAAAATTGGACTTGGAAACTGGACTTGCATGCCACAAACCCTTCAGCTACGCAGGTGATTAAAATAATATTGTGGGAAGTACATCAGAGGAAGCACAGTCCCAGAAACACACTGGTAAGAAGTAGCAAGAAACGGCTGCATTGAAAGCCAAAGATTTAGGAGAACAAATGCAAAGAAACTTTTCCAGGAGGGATTGTGTGGAACAAAAAAAAAAATCAGTTGAATGCAAAGTCAGGAACTCTATATAAAAATGGCTACAGAAAACTCACAGGTAACTATTAATATTCTAAATTATATAGTTTGTTTTTTGGGCTTACTAGATTTGTGGTTTTGGTAAAATGAATAAAATAAACTCTGCTTCCTGGAAGAACTGAAGAGAATGGGAAATAATTAAGTTAATCTCCAGAAGTAAAAAAAAAACGTAGATTAGAAGTACTTTGAAATTTTACTTACTCTGGGACACGTGGAGGGAAGTACCTAGGCTGACTTACAGTCACTGAAGGTCTGCAATGAATGATTTAAAATAAGATACTTGACTTGGAAGATATTTGAAAATTGATAGGCCAAAGATTATTCCCCAAAAATACAGGTCCTGGGAGAAGACTTGGATTATTTTAGCATTGTAGAAGGGTTAAAGCCAGCAGATAGGGACTTTTCTCTAAAACACCTTTTTCCTAGGTAAGCACTGCTTCACTCTGTGAAACTTGTCCAGCTATGAAGCAGTCTTTTCATTACCTTGAAAGGCGCACATTAGCCCTTTGCACAAGCTGAAATGAACTCAAGTCTTCTGGGATCTGCAACTGAAAGCCCCATTTAGAGAAAGTTAAGTGGGAGTTTCTTCCATAGAAAGCTAAAGACCTGAAACTTCTGTATGGAACCTTCCAAAAGGAAGAAGACACCCGAAGATATGTGGTTAATTGTGACACTGAACTGCAGGGATGCTGGCAAGAAGACATACACTGGTAAGAACAGAAAAGGAAATTTTGGAGAAAGGATGGCTGTTTTGGGAGGTAGGATGTTACAGGAAGGTTTGTAACACAGCACAGGTGGCCAGGAGAGGAGGACATATATGAGAAAGAAAAACTGAAGAAAAAGAAGTTTGAAGTGGCAATTGAGCCACTTCAAAATCAGAAGAAGAAAGGAGGAGAGAGGTAAAGAAAGGACAAAAATTGCACAAGTATTAGATTCCACTTGCTTAGCATAGGCCATGGCTTCTCCTTAAGAAGCCATCTCCTGCTGGGAATACGCCATCTCTTTTCCCAGTCTGCTGTCACAGGATGGTTTCGGTGGCAAAGGCAATGCCTCTTTTCAGACTTACCATGCCTAGGAGCTCAGCAACTAGGAGGCAATGCAGGCTTTCTTCCATTGCCCTCTTGTAAAACTACAGCAGTTCCCAAATTCTGGTGGAGTCTATTTATTTTCACAGCAGAACCTCAGGTAAACAGGGCATCAGCTGTTCAAGGATGTCCTGGACTTCCTTCTTGTTTTCATATGTTTCATATGTTATATTCATTAAAATATAAAATTAAAATAGCAAGAACAGCCTCCCAGCACTGCTCAACCTAGTAATTACCTGAAATATACGAATTACTGGTCAAGAAAATACATATCATGGATGGCAGATGAAGAGAAAATGTATTTAATAATTCTCAAATATATTTTGCCTCCATTTCTCACTACCTTTTCTGTTCTGTTCTAAGTCATTGTGCCAGGTAGCTCATGGGATTATCTGATTAACTAGCAGAAGCAAATTTGGTGCTGCCTTTTACTTCTTCTAATTCTCAGAGCAAACTAAGTATTTTTGAAGCAAATAAATCATTGCTTCTATTCTTGAAAATAAGGTAAGGCTTGTGGTCACTTATTTACCTCTTCTCCTGTTTGCCCAGGGATACAAAAGGCAACTTAGGACAGTCTCCTGATGGACAACTCTTTAGAAGTCCAGTAGGAGGCAGAGAAAGAAGTTAAACTAAGTTAAGAAGTCCCTTCCATATCTTTATTACTGCACAATGATTAAAATGTGCATATACTGAAAAGAAGCTGTGCAAAGAGCCAAGGGAAAGACTAACAAACAGAAATAAGTCAATCATAGAAAAGAATGCTCACACTTTCCGTAAACAAACTCTTTTCTTAAGAAAATATGACAACTGGAAAACGTCAACCTTGTAAACTTCTTCTGAACACTGAATAACTTTCTTAAGTTTAAGATATAGTTGTTTGGAAACAGGTTTTTTTTCAGCCAACTAGAAGGGACTACCTTAGTCCTCTCCCTAGAGTTCCACTTCTCATTCACTTTTGCTGTGTCACCTTTGATTTATCACCTGCTGAAATAGGGGAAGAATGGAACACAGTTCCTGAGGCCAGAATCAATATGTGTTTCATGCTGAGTGGCAACAGAGTAAAACTTTGGGGAATAAATGTCACCAGAAATGTGTGTGTTGGAATGGTTTGTTTATTGTGAAGCACATTTTCATCTTTAAAATGGGGTTTTGCTAAATGCACTGAAAAACTGTAGTAAAAATTTGTATACGATAGCAAAGCAATTTTACAACCAGGAAGATTTTAAGAAACCTCTAATAGAGAAGGAAAATATTGTGTGGATGTTTTTAGGAAATATTTTCAAGTATTTTATTTGTACCTGTTGTTAGGCTGTGAGAATCATAGATGTATTTTTTGATGAAAGCTTTATAGGTCTTACCGTGGTAAAAGTACAGCAAAAGTACAAAGTGCAAAATCCCTCTGCACTGATTTTCCTTCCATGACTTACAATTCCACACCTTTTCTGGGCCAACACCTCCATGAACTCTCTGCTAGCAGCAATATCAAGATTTGATGTCCCTACCTCTATTATGCATTCTACTCCAATTAAGTCTTCTCGTATCTTTGCATTTCACTAAAAATGGAAGCCACTATATCATTTAGCATTTTTTTCTTCAATGACATTTTTTCTGTGTAATGTCACCTACAAAGTTCCTACATGTTTCCCTTGTCTTTCCCTCATCTTTTACATATGCGATACACTCTGAAAACTTTGTAAGAACTATGCTCCATGGATCATATCTCAGTTAAACTGGAGAGCAGTTTCAGTTCCTCTGTCAGCTACATGGACTCTTTATCTCTACTGGTTAACTTGCTTTCCCATCCAGTTATTTACATGTGAAATACAATAAAACCATTTCAGTTTTGTTCCCTTTCTTTTCCTCTTCTGTGGGCTACCTCCACTGTGTTTTTCCAGATCACAAGAATTTTAGAGGTCTTTATATTTTTTGTAAGTAGTACTGGGCATACTAGAAGCTCTTATAAATTAACAAACAGGAAATAGAAGTTCAGTCTTCTTACACAACTGAGTGTATATAACCGAATGTTTTAATTCCTTCTCCAGAGACGTAGCACGAAACTAGGATGGAACTAAATGTCATCAAAGTCTCAGTGGCTTCATTTGCCAGAATGCATCCATGAATGTGTGCATATATACATATATGTATGTTTCCCATACATTTCTGCCCAGAAGGAGTTTTTGAAGTGGAATAGAAATCCATATGCTGGTTTCTAAATCACAAGAGATTTCACAGACAAACTGACATCTAAGGCCCTGGTGGTTGTACACTCACAGGGGGATTCAGTTTGAGCCAGAACTCAAGAGGAGCTGCAGTAACAGTTCTATTAGCTTTCCCATGTGATATCCTATAGCATTTATCAGGCACAGAGAGAACTCAAGACATTCCAAGGTTAGAGAACAGACTGAAGCAGGGAAGCAAATCAAGTTGCAAAGCATCTTTTTAGTCCTGAAACTTGATTTCTTCTCATTTTAAATAAACTCCTTGAATAGAAAACCTTCTTAGTGGGCTGAATATCATCCCTGGCAGAAAATCTGTGAAACCTGCACTCTCTAAAATGTACTGCATGGATGATAAAAATGTATCATGGACAAAAAAAACTTTACATGCAAGTAGCAGAAAGCATGACTATTTTAATTTCTAAAGCAGAACTTACAAAGTGTCTCAACAAAAAAAGGCTACCAAATGTACTACCTATATATGTAATTCAAAAGCTCTATATTAAGAAACTTACTTAAGAATAAAGACTTTTAACAAGCAAGGTTGTTGTTTTGAAGTGCGCAGACTAACCATCCTAAAGCTCAACATATTACATGAGTTATTCTTATCTGTCGATGTTTTCGTGTTTCAAAGGCCATGCCACAGTATTCTCAATCAACTGGGTATAGTATGTTGTAGACCAAAGGACAATTTTAAGGTCAACAATAGACTAAGAGAGGCCAGAAATCTAATCTTAAATCATAACCTGATTTGTATGGCTAATGGTGAAACAATCCTTTAAAACTCTTGAGAATAAAATCAAGTTCTTCAGTAGTATTTATTTTTCAACCCAAAACCCAAGAATGGGTTCAATTTTCAGATCTGTTTTTTTCAGGTATGTCAAAAACCTCATTCGTTTCAAGAAAGATGATAGTCCATGATGTTGAAAATGTGCTTTAGTTGTTGACTTTGAAATTCAACATGATGGATGTCTTAAAAGACTTACAGCTTTTGGAAGAGTTCTTCAGTTTGGGGCAGGAAAGCTTAGGACTCCATCGTAAAATAGCCTTATAATTTGGATAAAAGTTTGGATCATAGCTGTCATAGAACATGCAACTGGTTCTGCTTCCTTTGCTGTATTTTACTGCAAAGATGGATAGATGTAATTTGGAAAATTAGTATTAAGCCACATGTTCAGGTACCTATGGCAGAATCCAGAGGAAAAAAAAAATCTCCAAACTGTATAGAACCTGTAAATTAGTCCTCGGAATAACTCTTACTGTTATTGGAATAGAATATGGAAATAGATGACATATTATATGTGTTGTTGCTAGCTTAATGGTTCAGAGTCTGATTCTAAGTGATATTAAAAAGTCACCACATACTCACGGTTCCAAAAAGAACCGGAAATTAATTCCTCACAGTTTGATTTTACTACAGTGAAAAGAATATGTACCTGTGAAAAATAGTTAAGTTCCTTTTGAAATTATAGCCTGTTAATCTAGTGCCAGAAATCTGTTAAGTTTGATACAACAGCACATGATTATTACCTTAGCTAATGCATTTCAGGTTGCCACGGCAGGTTAGCACAGATATCCCCATTGCCAAGACTACTATGTTTTACATAGACAATGTCAGTTTATTTACCTGTAAGGAGGGAAGAGGAAGAACAAAGAGCGTAGAACAGAATTCATATCTGAAAAAAAATCTTATTAAGATATTCAAATATCTTTATATATTAGAATTCATTATGATTCATTCATATATTAGAATTCATTATTAAAAATTAACAGCATGCATGAAATCTTAAAAAACTAACAAGGCAAAGACTGCAAGATAAAGTGTGTGTGGCATAACGTGGATGGCAGCAATATGGAGACGAGGAGTGCTAGGGTCCGTCAGTCGCTACAGTTTGCTTGGGAATATTGAACCAAGTTGTTCAGTGTTATTTTCCCTGTTCTATCCTTTCTGACAATTTCAACTATTTCTCATCTTACATATATAATATGCAAGTTTTTACATGTTAATTTTATTCTCTGACTGAATTAATTGAAAATGACCAGTGTCAGCAAGACCAGTTATACTGAAATTTTATGATTCTGAGGTTGATTCATTGTTCTGAAAATACAGTCTTCCCAGTCCTTAAGTCAAAATACCTTAATTGTGTCTAATTTATTCTTGCTTTATTCATATGATTCTAGAATCTAGTTGAATGCAGTATGTTTTCCAGCTAAGGTAAGATATTGCTGGCAACAGTGAGTGATATGTGACCAGTTTGGTTTATATATCCTTTTATCTTTCAAGATATAGGGAAAAAGTAAGTTCCTTGGATAGTGCTAATAATATAGAAGTCCTTGAGCATTGCTTCTAACTTGGCCATCAAGCCTATGTATTGAGTCAATATTGTGATGCACACTTAAAAAGCTAAAGAAAAAAGGTCCTGTAGAGTTCCCTGATCATCCAAAGATCTCAAAGAACATTCTAAAACAGATTTATTCTTCATTCTTCATAAATTTACACTGGTTATTTGTCCAGAGTGACAAAGGTAGGCTGCTGAACTGATTCTGGGTGACCTTTGCCTCGTTGGTATCTCTTAATTCTGATACTTTACTTCAGAGGTTAGATTTTGCAAAATAATTGTTTATAAAGGTTTTATTATATCTGACACACAGAATTCGGAATTTAAATGACACTAACAGTCTTTAGAGATACCAAGGTTTCCACTAGTGGTTTCCAAGTGGTAGTTCCAACATCTAGCCAAATATCCTCTGTTTTCTTACTCAAAATGGAAAAAACACAGAATATTTTAATTTACATTACAATATCTGGGTTTTTTTAGTATTCTATGAACCCTGGAAATCAGAAATGAATAATATATTTATAGTTTTCTGGAAACTAAAAATCTTTTTTTGACACACAGCTGCAAATTAAAACTCCTTTTTTTTTTTTTTTCCCT